>CAUYLG010014781.1:0-143085 GCA_963573385.1 Cacajao melanocephalus | reverse complement strand
GAGTAGCTGGGAGAACAGGCATGCGCCACCACCCCTGGCGATTTTTGTATTTTTAGTAGAGTTGTGGTTTCTGCATGGTGGTCAGGATAGTCTCAAACACCCGATCTCAGGTGATCCACCCGCCTCGGCCTCCCAAAGTGCCTGGGATTACAGGCGTGAGCTACCGCACCTGGCCAACATTTTTGAGTAAATGTAATTGTGGCTTTTGGTATGCTTATCACCAGAAGCTGTTGTGGGTTCACTTTCTCCTTAAAGCCTGTAATGAGATGACAGAGCTACTTAAAATTAAATGATGAAATCATTTTCCTGTCAAAATCTGATGTTGATCACGTAGTGACCTTCATAACATGGACCTCTTTTTCAGTTCCTTGCCTACGTTAAAAGGAATCTTAAAATGGAAGCATACTTTCACTGGGCCAGAGAGAAAAAAGTATTTTTTGTGTTGGCAAATCAAAGAGGCATGCTTTTACAGAAACTTGCTTTGCAGATTCTTCACCCTGTGCTGTCATGACACTTTCAACTCCATACCAGGGAGGGATAAACTACACTGCAGTTGCTCTTCAGAGCGTATTTCTTTCTAAGAAATAATTTCTCAATTTGGCAGTAAGATATGATAGTTTTCTCATAATCCTTATTATTCCCATAATAAATTAACATTTTTACAGGATTTAATTTAGTGTGCTGATGTTATAGAATGAAAGGAGTTATAACAAACTGATTTTGAATGTATTTCAAGTTGACTATAGCAGTTTTAGCTTTTCCCAATCTTTCTGTTAATTAGAGTGTATTTTACATGTGTTGCCTTCCCATGGGTGTCATCTACATTTTCTCTTTAACAATTGCCCTGGTTTACTGTAGGCAGATGATTGTAATGAACGCAAACTCAAAGTATTTGATCATTTGTCTGTAGCTACATTTGGCTCTCACCAGAGTTTGTCCTTGTCTTTGGCTATTCCCAGTGTGGACTGCACAAACCAACATGTAGTAAATGGTTTGGATCATTGCATTCTCCTTCCTTGTGAACACACACACACACACACACACACACACACACACACACACACACACAGTAGAACTGCACCCTTGTGCTTCCTCTCCCTTCCCTATTCCCATTCCAATCAACACACTGAAAAGCTTCTCTGACCTTCCCTGGAACCAGCTACCTGCTCGTTCTTCTGCTTCCCGCTAGCCCTCCAGCCATTCACTCTTCCGACTTGACAAACACTACTGCTACTGCCCAGGTTGGAGGCTAGTTCCATGTCTCATTTGTGTTGTCCCAACACAGGTGGCTCACCAGAGTTTGTCCCCTGGTGAAAATTTAAGCAACCTCAAGTGTATTCCAAGTTTCTGTGCAAAAAAATTTTGGTATGAAAATGATGTCTTTTTTCTTTTTTTTTTTTTTAAATGAAATGAGGCTCAGAGTTCTGCTCAGTAACCTTATAGCTGACAGAAACTATCATGCAAACAAGAAATGCAGTTGTCCCTTTAGGCAGCTGACAGCAAAGGAAAAAATTGCATGGCTTTTTTTCAAATGCATAGTTTCTTTATGAGATATGGTAATCTCTGTCCTAGTAAAATTTTCTCTTTGTTTTAGAATTCTTTCCTAGACTTTTTTTTTTCTTTTGAGATGAGGTCTCACTCTGTTGCCCAGGCTGGAGTGCAGTGGCACAATCTTGGCTCACTGCAGCCTCTGCTTCCCAGGTTCAAGCAATTTTACTGCCTGAGCCACCCAAATAGCTGGGATTACAGGTATGTGCCAACCATGCCTGGCTCATTTTGTGTTTTTAACAGAGACTGGGTTTCACCATGTTGGCCAGGCTGGTTTCAAACTCCTGACCTCAAGTGATCTGCCTGCCTCAGTGTCCCAGAGTGCTGGGATTACAGGCGTAAGCCACTGCACCCAGCCTTTAGAATTATTTCCTAGACTTTGAGTATTGTTCTCTGGTGTTTTGTTTTCTTCCCAAAACTTCTTTCAAAACAAAATGAGCAATAATTAAGAAAGACATTTTCCTCCTCTGAAAAATAGGATCTTTCCATTGTGCCATAACACTTTTACACAGTTTACTTTCTGATGAAACACAGAGAAACTTTGCTTTCTTACCACTTGGTCCAAGGAAGGGGCCATGAACCACTGGAGTCAGCCCCGTGGGTCCTTCCTGCCCCTGTCCTGCTGCTCACAGGCTGGATGGCCTTGAGAAAGACCCATTGATCTTTGCGCCTTCAGTTTTGTTAACTATCAAATAGGGCCCTGTATTCTATAACCTGAAGATGAGTCAGTCCCTGTTTTTTAGCTTTACTAATTGTATGTTTGTTGCTACTGCTCTTTAGATCATCTTTCCTGCAGTCTTTTAGTTCAGCAAACATTTTAGTTCAATTACTGAGAGCCTAAGAGGACAAAGATGAGCAAGGCTTGGTCCTATGCCTTGTAGTTTCAGGCAATTGGGTGATGGCTTCTAGATGGCTTCTGTCACCTGAATGTCTAGATCAGACACTATGCTGGTTGCTTTACATCATTACTTCAATTCACACAGAAAACCTTAAAATGATCTTTACAACTCAGCATGGGTCTCGGGTTACAGGTAAGAGTGCTAAGCTCCGAAGACTGTTTTCTCCAAATCTCACAGTGAGTATAATAAGCTTGGGATTCAAAGCCAACATGTTTCCTCCACATGTCATTATTTGAAAGTGGACTAGAGGATTGGGAAATGTAGGAAATGAGAAGCAATCTATAAAATGACAATGAACCCATTTCAAATCTTGCTGCTTCCTCAAATAAAGAAGTGAGTGCCTGTTGGCTTGAGGTTGGGTCCCAGGTGATCACTGTGCGTGTATTTTGCCGTCGTAAGGTGGAGACTGTTCCGAGCTCACAGCTGTTCTCTGTCCTGACTTTGGCAGGCACTGGCTCAGGCGATCAGGGAAGCCAGAGAGCAGCACCCTGACATGTCGGTCACAAGAGTGGTGGTACACAAAGAAACAGAGTTGGCAGAGGAAGGGGAGGAGTAAGTAAGGTAGGAGAGCCCTCATTGTCTGTGGCCTTTCTCGTGACTGCTCTGTACTCCTGAACCTGTGAAGGGATGTGAAATGAAAGTTCCTATCAGAGTCTCCTTCCTGTTTGACTTCCTAGACTGTTGTCATCTCCAAGTGCGTCTGCTCAGGTACATATGATCTCTGTCAACTGATGGTCATGTGGTGTCATAACAATGGTTTATTGAGGGGCTTCTAATGATTGACATTCATATATTGCTTTACTGTTTATAAGTTACATTAGTTAATATTCACAATGACCCTTCCAGGAGGGTGCTGTTACCTTCTTTGGATGAGAGATTTTTATTGTAGGAAGGATAAGAGGGAGATGAGTTGAATCCACCCATCTCTACTAAAAATACAAAAATTAGATGGGCATGTTGGTGCATGCCTGTAATCCCATACTTGGGAGCCTGAGGCAGGAGAATCACTCCAACCTGGGAGGCGGACGTTGCAGTGAGCCAACGTTGTGCCACTGAACTCTAGCCTGGGTGACAGAGTAAGTGAGACTCCTCAAAAAAAAAAAGATACATCAGAGAATGAACCAGAAAGGAAAATATTTCTTTGACTACCTAAAAATGGAAATAAATACTTTAGTTAAGCCAATAGAAACAAAAGCAAAGGGTAAATGATTAATGTTCTTGGCAGAGAAAGGAATAATATCCTGAATATATTAAGAACTCTACTGTGTCAATTAAGAAAATTTAAACACTTTTGTAGAAAAATGGGCAGAGAATTAAATGAGTAAACATGTGCAAACTAAAAACAATAAACAAAAAATCTCCAGCCTATTACTTAAATCAATACAAATTAAAAATTCAGTGGACAAGTTTTCACCTGCAAATTTGGCAAAACTTATGTTTTTACTAGTGTTGGGGAGGGTGCAGGAAATATACTCGTATACTACTGTGTAAATTAGTAATATTATATGGAGAACAATTTGGGGCAAATATATCTCAAAAAAATCTACATTAAACATGTCTACCATTAAACTGTTTATAAGAATTTATCTTAATTAGAAATATATATAAACACCTACAATGGTATTTATCACATTTTAATATTTATATGTGTATAAATTTATATTCACTAGTATTAATAAAAGGTGAAGGATTTACACAATCTGAAGAGAATTGTGTAAATGGTAGATGTGTCTCCATCCCCCTGCGTCCCCTCCCCCCACCACCAACAGTGTTCTTTTTCTTCATTCTTGGCTCTTCTTGTTACATACAAATTTTACAATTAGATTGCTGGGTTCTAAGATTAAATCCTGAAGAGAAACCAGAGTATTATCCTTGCTAATATTAGCAAAAAAAAAAAAAAAAAAAATTGAAATAGTCTAAATGGTCAGGAGTCTCCTTTTTGCCAGTTTGGTGAATATGAACTTACGTGTAACTGTGATTATAGTTCCCATTTCCTTCATTAATATCTTTTCATATGGTTTTTGGCCACTCATGTTTTCTCTTCTGTGAAAATATAGATGGCCAAAAAATTCAAGACCTTAAATGCTCGTTTACTTCTCTCGCTTGCCTTTGCTTTCATTCTTTCTTTCATTGGTAACTTATTCTTGTTAGTTTCTACATAATAATCCTTTGTCATTTTTTTTTTTTTTTTTTTTTTTTTTTGAGACGGAGTCTTCCTCTGTCGCCAGGCTGGAGTGCAGTAGCGTGATCTTGGCTCACTGCAACCTCCACCTCCTGGGTTCAAGCGATTCTCCTGCCTCAGTGTCCTGAGTAGCTGGGACTACAGGTGCGCACCACCATGCCTGGCTAATTTTTTGTATTTTTAGTAGAGACAAGGTTTCACTGTGTTAGCCAGGATGATCTCAATCTCCTGACTTTGTGATCTGCCTTCCTCAGCCTCCCAAAGTGCTGGAATTACAGGCATGAGCCACTGCGCCCGGCCCTTCTTTGTCAGTTTTATGTGTTGCAAATATCTTCAGGTTAGTGGTATTGTCTTTCATTATTAAAATAGTTGAATATAGCTAATATTGTTGAGTTTATCAAGCTTTTCCTTTATGACTTACATTCTTTCCATACTCTTAGGTGATAAAGGTATTTTTAGGTAGAAATTTTAACATTGTTTTTCATATATTCTTAATCCATCTGAAATCATTTTTTCTAAATGATGAGAAGCAGTGGTTCGTTTCCTACATAAGTAGCTGGCATTCTACCACTGTACTGAAGAGCCTGTCTTTCCGCCTCTCATCTGCAGCATTGTATATCAGGTTTCTTCCACGTGTGGGTGTTTCTGACACTGTTTCCATTGGTTCATGTGTCTATCCCTGCTCTAGTGCCGTAATTACTTGAGCTTTATAATAGGTCTTGATCTATGGTAGGTGTGTCTCCATCCCCCTGTGACCCTTGCCCCACCACCAATAATGTTCCTTTTCTTCATTCTTGGCTCTTCCTGTTACACAGAAATTTTAGAATCAGATTGCTGGGTTCTAAGATTAAATCCTGCTGTACTTTAATTAGCATTGTGTCTACTCTGTAGTTCAATATGAGGAGAATTACATCTTTTTAATATTGCCTTCTTTCCCATGAACGTAAAAGGTCTCTATTTGTGTATATCTTCTTTAATGTCTTTCATTAAAATTATATAGTTTTTTTAATCAGAGGAAGTCTTACAAATCTTTTCTAGCTGTTGCTAGCATAAAGATATACAGTTGACTTTTTTATATTAATCTTATATCTAGCAACCTGACTCTTCATATCTTAGATACTAAACACAGGATCTATAATGGGCCCGTAAGCAGAAATCATTAACAATTTTTATAAAAATAAAACATCCACTGGCCTGAGTAAATGCACTGTGCTGTATGTGGATATTGATCTTTTTATCTTTGAGATGTATTTCCCTAATGATTTTATTTATTTTTTATTTTTTTTTGAGACAGAGTCTCAATCTATCACTCAGGCTGGAGTACGGTGGCATATTCTTGGCTCACTTCAACCTCTGCCTGAAAGATTTAAGCAATTCTCCCTGCCTCAGCTTCCTGAGTAGCTAGGATTACAGGCGCCCGCCACCACACCCGGCTTATTTTTGTATTTTTTAGTAGAGACAGGGTTTTGTCGTGTTGAGCAGGCTGATCTTGAACTTCCGACCTCAGGTGATCTGCCTGCCTCGGCCTCCCAAAGTGCTGGGTTTATAGGCATGAGCCACTGTGCCCAGGCCCCCCATGGTTTTATTTATTTATTTTTTTTGAGACAGATTCTCTGTTGCCCAGGCTGGAGTGCAGTGGTGCGATCTTGACCCACTGCAACCTCCACCTTCTGGGTTCAAGCAGTTGTCCTGCTTCAGCCTCCCGAGTAGCTGGGACTACAAGTGCCTGCCACCACATCTGGTTCCAAATGATTTTAAATACGGAAGACTGAAAGGATTCTTTCTTAGGAGTCAGAAGACTGAAGGCTGTGTTTTCATCTTGCCAGATATCAAACTATATTGACATTAGGCAAGTCAGTGAATTGTATGATCTACCTTTTAACTCATAGGGCTTATTCTAAGGAATTAATAAGATAATGAATGAGAGAATGAGAAAAGTGAGCATTATAAAAACAAGGTAATAGCGCAGGGTATTTCTTTTCTCTAAATTTTATGAATCAGTCACTTCTTAATCAGGAATGCTAGATAAAACTTGGTGACACTCTAAGCATTACCAGTAGCTCCACCTTCACTTGAGGCATTTTAATAAGTTTTTAAATGAATTAGTTATATCACTTATTCCTAGCACCTTATATTCATTTTTACAATGGACACACAGACACACACACAGCTTTTGAAGTTTGACCATCTCAGAGGCTTTTATGAGAAGCATTGTTAAACAGATTTAGGAAGTTAAAGTATAAACTTACATTTAAAGTGAATAAACTAGATAAATTTGGAAAGATTGATTCATGCATTCAAAAAATATTTAATGGGTGCCCAAATGTGCTAGGGTAGGGCTAGGTATTGAGGATTCCGTGATAGACAAAGCAAACACAGTTACCTTCCTTGGCAGAGAGGATGTGTTCCAGGAAGGGAGGTGTGAATATTAACAAATGAACAAAATGTGAATGTGATAAGCTCTCTGAAGGAAATAAAATGCTATGAGAGAGCAAAATAGGAGACTGGAACTATCATACATTTAACCAATTACTTGAGAAACAAAGTTTGAGTTTGAAATCCGAATGACGACTAGGAATGACCTCAGTGTCTCAAAGTCATTTTGGCATCTCCACCCCCCACTGGCTGCAGCTCACTCTTAAAAAATTTCCTTTGCTGGTGACTGTCAGATCCAGGAAGAGTGTGTTTTCACTGTTTCAGCCACTGTCTGGCTGCCCTGCCAGGATCCCACAGAGGCAGCGGGTGGGCCAAGGCAAAGAGCAGGATCAGGACAATATCTGAATGTCAAAAAAGAAGGGGAACTGTCTGCAGTGTATCTGCTCCATCTACCTTTTTCAGGCACATAAAGCTCTCCTCCTGACCTGATCTCGGCCTTTGGAGTAGCTCTGAGCTTTTGATCAAGTGTTGAAAGTGGGGGGAGGGGGGGCAAACAGAAAGACGTAAAAGAATAACCTGCAGAGGACGAACCTCCCAAGTCCACCTTTCTCAGCAGGTGGCGGCCAGCTGTGAGGCAGAGAGGAGCTAAATGCAAACTCTGTTAAAAAGAAAACACACTTTAGATGAGGACTTCACTAAATCTTTGTAACTTTTTTCTGTCCTTTCAAGGACTACTCCCTCCTGCCAGCTTAGCTCAAATGCATATTTATGAGCCCTCATATGGATGAAAAATATTGCTGACCTTATTACCACTGCAGTCATATTCCCAAAGAGTCCCGATCAGGAGAGAGAAGGGTTCCGGGCCTGGTGGTGGTATCTGTGTGGTCTCAGAAAGAATGAGCCACAGGAGAGGGAGCTCTCCCAACCCAGACTTCACAGGCGCCTCTCTGACTCTTAGAGTAATCATTGATGTAGGGTAAAAAAGTGAACGAAGCCTCCTGTTCATCCAAAAGCAGTGAGCACCTGAAGGATGAAATGACAGAGGAGTGGCTGCTCATCCTTTCACTCATCTGTTCATTTATTTGTTCATTGCATAAATATGTATGGAATGCCCACTGGGTATCGTCTACTGTTTTGCCATGGAAATATCAAATAAAATAAGGTCGGTACTTCAGACAATAAATCAGTGAAAGCAGAAGAATTTCAAGTTTTGTGATATATTCTGAACCTCATGTGATAGGAATAAGGAGAGATCTTTAAACCAGAATAGGGCTTCAGAGATGTTTCACTTCAGCTTCGTGCTGAGTAGGAGTTAGCTCTATGAAAAAGGAATAAAGAGGGCCATTCCAGGCAGGATTGGGAGCATTGAACCTGACACTCCAAGAACAGTGCACAATCAGATGTAGCTGGACTGTGGGATACTTGTAGGAGAGTGATGGAGATGCAGGAGGAAGGAGGCAGAGGACCGATGCCAAGGAGTCTTCTAAGCCAAGCTGAGAAGGCTAAACTATCCTGAAAGTGATAGGGTGCTTCTCCTGTATTTGAGAGATGGTGAGGTAACTTACTTCCTCTGTGACTTGGTGACTGTCGGCATGAGGCTATGGAAGTTAGTGCATTGGGAAGATGGGAGCAGAGGAGAATCACACATTATATTTAGATTTTTGGCCTAGGCAAGGAGTTGATGTTGGCACCTATAATTTGAATCATGCAATACGTGAGTTTTGTCTTTTGCATGTCATGACCGTATTACCATGGCCAGTTCTCTCTGCTTGGCTACCTTAAAGCAAAGGTGTATTTTTTGTTCTGCGGTACTGCTGGAGAGACCAACTGTCATATGAATTCTGGAGGAAGCTTTGAAGTGAATCTGTAAGGCCCCATCTTATTCACACCCATGACATAATTAATTGGAAGTTTCCCAGATCGTCTGCATGTTAAGAGGGAGCATAGGATAGCAGATCTGCTGGGTTCGAATACTTCTTAGTTGTGTGACCTTGGCAGATTTCATCCCTTTGTCCAGAGCTGTCCTCTGTAAACTGGGGATGATGATAGAAACAGAAGAGCTTTTTTCCAAGGCAGGTTGTTAAGAACTTTCTGTAACTTACAAAGTTGGCCATGAACCCTTTTTGCTCTTAAGAGTCCAATGAAAATGAAAATTTTCTACCCCAGAGATACTGAGTTTGAGATGCACATGAAATGCAGAGGTGGCAAATTCAGAAGCACAAGAGCGTTGAGAGTGCAACAGGCTTCTGAGCAGGAGAGAGATTTGTGAGTCCCTGAATGCGTCGTGTACTGATGAAGCCTGTGGTTTGAGCTGTGTTATCCAGGACTGGCTTAGAGTTGAGGTCTGGGGAATGGAGGCCATAAAGAAGGACCCAGGAGGCAGAAAGAAAACAGGGAAAAGGGGGAGGTGACACAGCTGCAAAGCAAGATCACTTCAAGAAGGAGAGAGGAACCAAGTATTAAATATGGCAGAAAAACCAAATGAGTGTGGTTTTGGGAATTGGTGAATAGGGGTCAACTTGGAGGCTTTGTCAGAGCTGTTTCAGTCTGGTAGTAGGGAGAGAGCCCTGTAACAGGTTGAAAACAGAGAGATTCTACATGGAGAGTGTTTTAAGTTGAAAACCCAGTAACAGTACCTTTTGCTTTTCCATCAGCTCTTCCTGGCTTTATCTGAGAAGATGGAGAACATTAGGTGTTATGGAGCTATTGAAGCTAGTGCTGTGATTATTAAAAGCAGGGTCACTTCACCATTCCCAGGAACCTCTCAGACAGACTCTGCGTTCCACTCTTTAACCTGTAATAAATACCTCTAAATTAGTCATAGTGTTTTTAACACTGTTGGTGGGTGCATGAATGCCACTTTCTAAACAACACAATCTTGTGTTTGCTTCAAAGTCAGGGTGATGTGCACGGTTTCAAAACATGAACTCATAAGCCAAACAGGAAATTAACATGAGCTGCCTAGCTGACTTGATGAGAGAAAAGAACCCTGTTGGCTGAACTGAGCTCTAGCTAATCATGAGCTACTCATTTACATGTGGGCCCTGATGAGTGTCACCCCTGACCTTCAAAGAGAACAAACCTATTGATTTCCAGATGACTATTTTAGTTCTGCAGGCATATCAAATGTGTTGCATTTTTATTTTATTTGCCTAGTTGTGCTAGTCTCATACCTAAAATTAGCATCTTATTACTGCTTCGTTTTCAATATAGATTAATCACACCTCACATGAGGACTGATTTCTTCTGCATAGAAATAAAAGCCAGTTTTGGTTTAGTGAGTTTGAGGCACAGGCAGTTTTCACTCTGAAATGCTGTGGAATGTTCTAATTTAATGTTGCTAAATCTACCACGTTGTTATCAAGGAGTCAGTTATAATTTATCTGAACTCCCCCACCCAGGAGGTGCTGGGTGCCACTGCTCTAGTACATACATTAAGGTCAGGCAGTATCACTAATTCCCCAAGGCTTGCTCTTGGACATAACTATTATTGACTATTATCTTTTCAAATGAAACTATCTTTATTGTTTTTTTTCTGGTAGTAAAAGAGAGGTTATAACTTTTTCAAAGGGAGAGACAGAAAATGTAAGTGACCCTTAAGTCCCATGCTCCCAGAGATAGAGAATCTCTTTCCAGTGTGTAGGGTGTACTTATAAATATACACACATGTAGACACTCATATACACACACATCGCTCTATCTGTATAGGCTAATATTGTGATTCTGTTATATGTCTTACTTTTTCCTCTGCTTAATAGTGCATTATAGTTATTGGTCCTTGTTGTTACCTCATCATTTTTCAGCAGCTGCTGAATGGATGAGTGATGGTTTACTTCAATAACCCCTATTAATGGGCATTTAAATTACCCCTCATTTTTCATAATTATTATACAGCTTCGAAGATTATACTTGTTTGTACATTTTTGTGTGTTGATCCCATTGTTTCTCCATGGTAAATATGTTTAAAATTGAAGTTGGTATGCCACCAAGGTTGTTTTTTGTTTTTTTGACATAGAGTTTCACTCTGGTTGTGCAGACTGGAGTGTAGTGGCACAATCTTGGTTTACACTGTAACTTCCCCCTCCTGGGTTCAAGCAATTCTCCTACCTCAGCCTCTCAAGTAGCTGGGATTATAGGTGTGTGCCACCACACCTGGCTAATTTTTGCATTTTTAGTAGAGACAGGGTTTCACTATGTTGGCCAGGCTGGTCTCGAACTTCTGTTTGACCTCAGGTGATCTGCCTGCTTTGGCCTCCCCAAAGTGCTAGGATTACAGGCTGAACCACCACTCCTGGCCCACCAAGGGTTTTTGACATATTACCAAATTGTCCTCCTTAATGGTTCTGCAAATGTAGACTCCTACTCGCAGTTTGTGAGCTTATGTTTCCCTATAGCCTTGGCAACACTAAGCATTAAACATTTTAAAAAAACCTTTGCCATTCTGATCAGGAAAGAGCATTTGTTTCTCCCTTGTTTGAATGGTGAGGAAAGAGCCTTCTTGTATTTTTTCAATCCTAGTGAGGTTGGAATACATGCATACGTATGCTACACACAGGCGTAGACACACATATAATCATAAACTTTGTATATCTTTTGGTTGCCAGTTTGTGTCCTTTGTTCATTTTCCTATTCAGGTGTCTGTTTATTTCTCTTGTAGAGATTAATTGAATGGATGCATGATGGTTTATGTAAATAATCCCTACTCGTGGCATTTAAATTATCCCTCAGCTTTCACAATTATCACACAGCTTAGTAACTTGAAAAGATGAGTAACTAATCTTTTCAGATTAAAGTTAATTAACCCCTTAGTCACAAATGCTATATTTTCCCCCCAGCTTAAAAAATGATTGTTAAGGATTAGAAATGGCACCAAAAGCGGAGAGAGGGGCAAGACAGAGCTGACTCCTTAGAGATGAGCAGGCCGTTCCCACAGTTTGTTTTGTGTTTTGGACTAAACGGTATGTCTTCGAATTTGACTCAATTATTCATGCTTAAAAATTAGAAGATACTTAGCAATTTTAGAAAAGTCGGAAGCTCTGGTGACATTGAGCCTGCTCTCCCTGTGGTGACAATGCTGGAGCTAAGTAGACGTGGCCAGTGTCAGGCCAGAGGAGCTCTCTAGGTCACCACAGTGCTACTGCCTGTCCTATCCTGTCTTTATGTTGAGGCCCTTGGGACCCAGTCTCCTTATGCGTGTATGTTACCCATCTGGCCTCTGGCTGGGTTGGGGTGGTGGTTATGACTTTGTTACCCTGTCCTAGGCTGTGTTTGAGAGTCTGGAAATGTGAAGAATATTTAATGTTAAAATGCCTTTAGAGAATCTTTGTGTCTCTCCTCCAACCTTTTTTTTTTGTGATTTTTTAAAATTTTACTTTAAATTCTGGGGTACATGTGCAGATCTTGCAGGATTATTACATTGGTATACACAGGCTCTGGTAGTTTCCTGCCTTCATCCCCCCGTCACTGACATTAGGTATTTCTCCTAATGTTATCCCTTCCCAAACTCCCCACCCCCTGCTATCCCTCCCATAGTTCCACACCCCACAACAGACCCCAGTGTGTGATGTTCCCCTCCCTGTGTCCATGTGTTCCCATTGTTGAATACCCACTTATGAGTGAGAACTTGCGGTGTTTGGTTTTCTGTTCTTGCATCAGTTTGCTGAGAATGATGGTTTCCAGATTCATCCATGTCCCTGCAAAGGACATGAACTCACCCTTTTTTGTGGCTGCATAGTATTCCGTGGTGAATATGTGCCACATTTTCTTTATCCAGTCTATCTTTGTTGGGCATTTGGGTTGGTTCCAAGTCTTTGCTGTTGTAAACAGTGCCTCAATGAACATACGTGATGTGAGGGTGATCTGCCTGCGACATCTGTCACCCCATTGATCACCAGGGTTGATTTGGCTGATCTGGCTGGCTAGGTGGGTGTCCCCTTCCTCCCTCCCTCACCACTCCATATGCGTCCCTTCTGAAGCTGTATGCTCCGTTGAAGAGGATGACCATCCCCGATAGAGGAGAACCGGTCTTCGGTCAAGGGTATACCAGCAGCTGCGCTCCCTGGCTAGAACCTCCAAACAAGCTCTCAAGGTCCATTCTCCAACCTTTTTAATAAGGAAATAGGATCCTAGACATTAACATAACTGCCATAGGTCACCTGTGGTAAGTATAGATTCATTTGTCTCAAGGCTTTTCTGTTAGATATCCCAGATAACAATTGTTTAAACATGTAAATTTTGTGGGTGGCATCAGAAGGGAATTTTGCTATGGCAACTCATTAACAAGTTTGTGTATGTGTGTGTGGTTTTAAAGATACTCCTGTCCTTATGAGGATTACAATCCAAGGACATATTGATGCTTTCTTGCATCAAAATAGTTGAGTTAACATTAGAGCATGTGGGAATCTGGACCTGTTCTGTCCAGTATTGTAGCCGATACCCACTTGTGGCCACTGAGCACTTGAAATGTGGCTAGTTGAAACTGAGGTGTGTTGTAAGTGTAAGCTATTTACTGGATTTGAGACGTGAGAAAAAAGTAGACTATTCCTAATTTTAAATTACTTACTTATTGAACTAATAATGTGGGTATATTGGGTTAAATACCTACATTAAAATTAAATATGCATGTTTCTTTTTATTTTTTGAAATGTGGCTTCTAGAAAATTTACATGTTTGCTCACATTCATTGCTTGCAGTATATTTGTCTGGGACCGTGCTGATCTATGGAGGGTAGGAGGGGGTGAAGTGAGAAGAAAACCTTAAATTAATAGGACATAATGCAGTTTAAGATTGTGTGTGTGAGAGAGAGAGAGACAGAGAGAGAGAGACAGAGAGAGAGGCTGAGACTGCTAGGGGGCAGGGAATAGTGTTTTAAGATATCTTTATTTAACTTTGAGGAAAAAGTGATTTTTTTCCCATGCCCCCTCAGATTAAAAGTGAGAAAGTTGGGTCTAGAAATTTCTTCTGATTCCCACTAACCTCCGTTTTTCTAAAAGATGAAAGGCTTGTTACGGAGTATTTTTAAGCTCTTATTTGATGCTACAGAGAAATGTTTTCTCATTGCTACCTATCTTATGAACCTAAGGTTGACAAAAGCTTAGCTCTAATAAAGTATACTGAGTGGAGCCTGACCATAGTTCATCTGTTATTTAAAAGGAGCTGTACTGTTTTGTGGATGCTTTTATATCAAATTCCCAGAAGATTTGACCTAGCAGAGTGAACCAGAAGACCTTAACAGCTTTACTGCCAGCACCACTAGTCTTAGAAACTTGTGTATGGCTTCAGTGATTTGAGGAAACCAGTTTTTTAAAGAAGTAAGAGTCCTTGTGGAATATCATAGATACAGTTAATCAACAAAAGAGAACCGAAAAATGAACCTGATGTTTTTCTGCTTAAACAAGAAAATGGGCAGATGAGAGTAATGGTAAAAATGGGAATTAGTGCTTCTTCCTAAAGACATAATAAAATTGTGTTGGGTTTTTTTTTGCCCCGCTTCCTCATGCTCCTGTTCTTCAGTCTTATGTTACAAATTAGTCCCTGTTACTTTCACTTCTGGATTCATTAATTTATAATATGAGTCTGTTTTGTTCAAGGGACTATTATAGTTGTGTGTGAGAGAGGAAGGCATAGAAACATGCATAAAAATAACGTCCAGGTTTATTTTTCATTCAAACATACAACGTTCAAGGTTATTTTACATTCAAACATAACAAAAGTAGTATATTTGAAGAAAAGCCTAGCTAAAGGGCTGTGAAAGTTGACAGGAGAAATGCTTCTGATTGGCCGATCAAGACAAAGCTCCCTAGAAAGGTTGCAGGAAAGCTCCTCTGTGCAAAGCACCAAGGGAGACCTGGACGGTTAGGGGATCTGGGGAGGGAGGAAAGAGCACTTGGGAAAACAATGGGATGGATGTCGGGAAAAGCAAACGTCCATCGTGGTTATGTGTAGAGTTCCCAGCACAGCTGGAGACATTTATTGAAGGCAACTTGCAGTTGGTCTTACCTGCCATGTCCTTTAGTAATATTAATTTGTTAGTAGTGTGTATGATTGACTGAAAAACTAGTAGATTAGATGAAGTACCCTGTAAAGACATCAAAATATTGGTTCAGACAGTTAGTAATGGGGAGACTGAGCTGGACATCTTAAAGACTTAATTTAACTTGGAAGCAAGACCTGGAGTAAAATATCATATAGGAACATCTATAAAAATTAAGTCCAGTATTTCTTTCCTCTTCAGTTAGATGAAACTCAGTATCTATATTCCTCTTTGAAGTAAAGTTATATTAACACATAAGCCTTTGAGAGTAATACAGTTCACTCAGAGGGCACAGGGCTCAGGAAGGTCAACCCAGTCCCGAAAGGCCTGAAGATGGGACCCGTCAAGGACCCACAGGAGAGCCTCCTGAGAAGGTGGGGGCTCCAAACAGCATTAACGTGTTCCAGCAAACCAGGAGAAGCAAAAGCATTTTGCTGAATTATTTGTAGAATAGCTACTGTGCTTCATTTGACTGCAGAGAAAAATACTGGATTTAGTTTCTCCCTCTACTCAGCAGATACACAAATATCTGTGATAGAAGAAAACGGCAGTAGATTACTGATAGCAGATTAGATATAAGCAGTTCTCAAACCTGATGGTCTCAGGACCACTTTATACACCTAAAAATTATTGAAGAGCCCAAAGAGATTTTGTTCATGTGAATTACATCTATTGAAATTTATCATAAGTCAAAACAGAGACATTTTACAAATATTTATTAAGGTAAAAATCATCACATAGTGAAAAAAGTCTGTCTAGAAAGACTCTATGTTGTATGATCCAACGATATGACATCCTGGAAATGGTAAAGTGATAGAGACAGTTAAGAGGGTCATTGGTTGCCACTGATCTCATCAAGAGTCTTTCAATATTGGGAAGCCATCAAGCTCATGGTGGCCAAAACACTATTTTCCAAATTCTAATGTTCACCTAAAGGCTTGAATTTTATCACTGGCAACAAGTGCTGTCAATTGTTTCTCTTGAGGCGACAGGCTCAACTTCATTTTCAATAAAAGGTTTGCCAAGTACCCACATTGAATAACATCGTCTGTCTGCCAGTGATTCTCTCAAGTAAGGAAGGTGGTTTATGAAAAAGCAGCTGCTTCAGCTCGCAGTTCAAACATTCGCATTGACGCTTTTCCTCTAGACGTTGTGCTTCTGTATGCAGCGGGAGTGTCGCGTGCATACTAACCATTTCATCACACGGAATACTAAAAAGACACACTCCGGGTTGAGATGTAAGAGAATTAATATTCCTTCTGTTTCCTCAAGGACATCCTTAAGTGAAACTGTCTTCTCTGTTTCACTGCGAGTGCACACCGGTAAAGAATAAGGTGACAGGTGGGGCATGGTGGCTCACGCCTGTAATCCCAACATGTTGGGAGGTTGAGGTGAGAGGATCACTTGAGGCCAGAAGTTTGAGGCCAGACTGGGGAGTAAAGCAAGACCGTGTGTCCACAAAAAAAAATTTTTTTTTTAATTGGCTGGGTGTAGTGGTATGTGCCTGTATTCCTAGCTACTTGGAAGGCTGAGGCAGGAGGATCGCTTAAGTCCAGGAGTTCAAGGCTGCAGTGAACTATGATCATACCACTGCATTCCAGCCTGGGTGACTGGAGACCCTGCCTCTAAAAAAAAAAAAAAAAAAAAAAAAAGGAAGAATAAGGTTACATGAAGTATAGTTTGATTCCTCTGCTTTGATTTATGTAGGCTGAGCTGCCAGTAGGTTTACTCACCATTGTTTGTTTGCACCATTGGTGAAAATACTAACACACTGAAAAGGATATAATGTCTTAGTATGATAATGAAGACCGTTTTGACTCTATGATCCCCTTAGAGAGACTCAACAGCCCTCAGGGGCTGTAGGCTACACTTCATGTATATTTAGTGGTAATATAGACATTTTAAGAATGGACTATTTTCTAGGTTTAACCAAATGGAAATTTAGCAGCTTACATTTTTTGGCTCTGGGATTTTTATTTTATTTATTTATGTATTCCATACAGAGTCTTGCTCTGTCAGCCAGGCTGGAGTACAGTGATGTGATCTCAGCTTACTGCAACCTCTGCCTCCTGAGCTCAAGCAATTCTCCTGCCTCAGCTTCCTGAGTAGCTGGGATTACAGGCATGTGTTATCATGCCTGGCTAATTTTTATATCTTTCGTAGAGATTGGATTTTGCCATGTTGGCCAGGCTGGTCCCAAACTCCTGATCTCAGGTTATCTGCCCACCTCGACCTCTCAAATTGCTGGGATTACAGACCTGAGCCACCGTGCCTGGCCATTTATAATTTAAATAACAGAAATCCTGTTTAGAAATTAAAATCAATTATGCAAATTGAGGACCAAAGAATAATAAAATGAAAAGTACAGCATTTGAAATAACTGTCAAATCCATAAAATATCATATTTAAATTACACCTGCGTGCATGGAGGTTAGTTTTGTTTAGGAAAGGCAGTGTGTCTGAAGTAAACATTTTATTCCTGTTTTCAGACTCTCTGGTTATATTATTGTTCTGTGGTAATTGAATCTTCATTAATCCGAAGAAATGTTGTTTTCTTGCATTTGCATTGTTGTATTCTTCAGGGGAAAACCACATTTTTGCATTTTTGTTGCGACTTCTCTCTGGATGAGTGCTGCACCACTTAAAAGCAGCGTAGCTAGTGTTTTGTGTCAAATACTTTTTAAAATCAATTTACTGAGTCAATTTCTGTAATAGAGCACCCAAGATTGAGATCAATACATTGATCCCTTTGTCTAGAAACTCAAAGACTGTGCTTTTCAGACAACATCATAGAACTTCTGTGTATGGACTATTTTCACCACTGCTCATTGGGTACCCTGAGAAGGATACATAACTTTCTGATTCCTCTGTGAATGCTTGAGACAAGGCACGCAACCATCATGTATCCTTGAAGAACTTGGACATAGAATTATGCCTGTGATTAGATGAACTTTAACAACATTGAGCTATTCTCACATTGGCCAAAAGAGGGGGACATAGACTAGGGAATGTGACGACAGTAGTTAGAAATGTTTACTGACATTGTATAGGCCAGGGGTGGAACAGTAGCATGGAAACAGAACAGTGGTATGAATGCTTTTATTTTTGTCGCCTTGACCACAATTATAATACATAAAGTGTAATCCATATACTTAACAGCTGTGATCTTACCCAAACCCAGGATGAACCTTGTGATATTATAAAAGTGAAAAGCAGGTTGAATTAATGTCTATAGTTAATGCCTGTCAATTTGTATTGATGAAGATGCCCAGACTTCTACGAATATGAGTAGAATTCAAGCTTAGAGAAGAAAGAAAAGAAAGTTCTTGAAACTTCTACAGCTCTTACACGAAGAGCCAGTGCCTAGTGTTCAGTTTGGTTGGAATATGCAATCAATAATTTAGTCTCAAATTCTAGCCTGTTAAAAATTGCCAAATATTGAGTTTATTTCTCACAGACACCTGCCAGAGGACAGAAAAGTATAATATTTCTGATGCTTATGTAGCAGTGACATTGATGATTCTATCTTCATCTTTTCTCTTTCCCAGCTCAAAAGCTAACCATTTACTACTTAGGAACATATTTCTACATGTGTTTAAGTGCAAAAAACACTCAAAAAACATAAGCGGATATGTAAATAAAATCTTCATACAATAAGTTACTCTCTGTTCATCCACACCAGTAAGGAACTGGGGTGTTTTGACACAATATCTAATTAACTCAGAGTTAAACTGGATTTACTGGTTTTTAAAGAATGAGAAAATAAATAAAATTTAACATTAAAATGCCAATAAATGATTCTGAAAGCTGTTTGGAATCCTAAGAGCACATCAAGGTTATCATTTATAATACTTTTTACCAGAAAAAAAGTATATTAATGGAAATAAATTACATTTTGAGTTTATTTGGGTAACTATGTCTTTTTCTCTATTTTTAGCTCAGTAGATGGTGAAGTTTTTTGAGATCAAGATCTATTCTCTTCAATTCCTACATATGCTTAGTTTCCTATAATAACTTTGAAACAAGTTTAATTTTAGCTTTTCTTTACAAATTTATGACTCATTACAAAGTGAAAATTTTATTTTTGATGAAAACAGATGCAAAGAAATAAAGTGACATGGAGCCTAGAAAAAATGAGACTAGAATCCTAAACATTGTTATCTCTGTAGGTTTTCAGGCCCCACTAGCATCAGGGGTTTGTTTTTTTAAATAACTTAAACTAGGCAAAAATGGCAGCTGTGTTCAACAAATGATGCATATTTACTAAATGAAGCAAATGGAAATACCAGCTCTGAAGGGACAACAGGCCACATGACTGAAGGTGTCATGTAACTGCCAAATCCAGTTTGATTGGTAGTTGTATCCATTTCCCTTCATCAGCCCCCACATTTCTTTTCATAATTACTAACCTAGAAAAAGACTTTGTGTTTTCTCCATTGATTTTTTCCCTGCCTAGAATCAAGCAGAAATACTGAGTAATGAAATAGCCTAAGGCAGACAACAGGGTAGGAAACAATGAAATTGATTAATCAATCTGTCCTGAATAATCAAGAGGCTCTAATATTATCTGTGATAAATCTAAATGGTAGGGACTTTTTTCATTGAAGCAAGACTTAATTTTACCTAACCAAAAGAGTGTACAATCTAATTGACTTTGGGTCCAGTGTCTCTTGGAAAAGATATTACCACTCTTCACTGTCCTTTGTAATTACCTATCATTTGCCAAAACTTCCAACCAAGTTGAAATATAAAATGAAACAATTGCCACCTTAAAACCCTGTTCTCTTTCAGGGCCATTGCACCATCATGGATTTTTTTAGTCTTCTGTCCTACCCACTTACCTTTGATTGTGAACTTCTGCAACACTGTAGCTTTCATTTATTCTTATGCTCACATGAGACTTAGTTCTATCTGTTGGTTTCACTTATCCCTTGTTCTGATGGCCAAATCTATATCCCTAGGCCTAATGCCTCATGCAGGCTATATAAGCCTTCACGCTCTCGTTTTTTTTTGAGGTCGCAGACTCCAAACCTTATCATCCACTCTATACTTCCTTCTCAATCCCCACACTCTGATTTTTCTTCTTAGTGGTGCCTCTCAAATTTCCCTACCACCTGATTTATGTACCAGGCCCTCAAGTCTGGGTCCCTGCTGTCTAGCAGGAATGCCTGACATTTGTCATCTTCCTCATCCAATCGGACTCCTGCAGTGGTCTCCTGACTGTTGTTCCTGCCTGTACTCCTTGCTGGCTTTAGCTTATTCATTACACTAAAGCCACAGTAGCGTTCTCAGAACGTAAATCACACTGTGAGAAACCCTTCCTCAAAACCAGAGACAATCCCAACCTCTTTTAACTGGGCTTATCATGACCTGCATGAACTTGCCAACCCCAGGGTCTTTGACCTGTCTCTTATCTCTCTGTGGCTGTTGTACTCTGCCCTGGACCATTGCAGTAGACTGCCAACTGGTCTTTTTGTCTGAATATTCTTTCTTAATTCATTTTTTTTTCTAGTCTATTAGATCAAGCTCATACTTCTCAGTCTATTAAAGAATAGACCTAATATTTTGTACCTTTATTTACTACTCAATATACCAATGCTTAACTGTAGTAATGTCCATTTCTTCACCGTCCTGTTCCTCCCATTCATTCCTGCCTCCTCCCCCCACATGGATCTTACTGTCATAATACCATGTACTTTTTCAATTCCCTGCCTCTTAGCTCATCGTGTTTTCCCACCTGAAGCACCATTTTCATCCATTTCAGCACAAAGAAAATGAACTTTGACTTTTCCTCTCCCTGAGTACAGCTTTAAAACCTACCTTGATTTCTGTCTTTAAATTCTTACTATATGAATTGTCTCTGTTTTATGCTAATAAATTCGTTTGCAGTGAACTCTTATTTGCCAGTTGCTTCTAGTGTACTTGTCAATTCTCCAGGTATTTTAAGGCCCTCGAGAGTGGAATAGTGTCTCATGCTTGTCTTCTGGTAAACGTACTATTTACTGTCAGACTAGGCAGACAGTAACTGTTGATTACTTGATTGAAAATTTGATGAATGTTACTTACCATTTTTTTTTCAAGCCTGTGTTTTTGGAATATTTAAGCCTTCTCTTTGTTTTTTCTCTCCTAGAAAGTCATTTTTTAAACAACACTCAACTTTGTGAACCCCTGAAGATTTTTTTGACCATTCCGAGTCTTAATGCCACACCACTACTCCAGCGAATGTATGCTACAACTGGTAACAATGACCGGAAGCCTGAAGAATTAAAATGCCAACACCAAACCTTTTCTTACCAGCTCTGGTCTATATTGCTCCCGTGCATTTTAATATATTATTTTGTTTTATAACCACTTCTAAATATTCTTGGTTCTTTCTTTTTTTGTTGTCAATTAGGGGGTTTTGTTTTTGTTTTCTGTTTGCTTTGTGTGCAACTACCTGCTTCTGATGACTCACTTTGATCAAATGACAGTGAACAAAGCCAGCCCAAGCTGGTAAGGTGCTGTTCACTTGAACAGGTGCTGTTGTGCAGGAAGGAAACTCTGTGACTAATTTAGATAGTGGCTTCCCTTCTTCCAGATTCTTTCCACTGAATCCTCACAGTAAATATTTACGGCGTTTTCAAGTTGCGGTCAATATACTGTGTGAGAAAATATTAATACAGATTAAAATTTCTTACATCTTGAAAATTTTCTAATATTTGAGAATTTCACAGGGGATGTTTTTTATACTGGCCCCTTTTGACTTTCCAGTCCTGTGACTTTCTACTTAGAGAGTCAGAATCTTTGGACTGGAGAATTATGAAGAAGTTCACTGACTGTGCACTGTGCTTAGAGACCCTGCCGCGCCACGGTGCCAATGCTTCTCAGACACATGCCCTTCGGCAGCATTCCAGAACAGGAGGGAACAGAGAGAGAAAACTCTTTCTTCCCTTCTACTAAGAGATTCGGGCAGCTTAAAAACTTAGTGCTTTCTTTCTTAACATATCCAAACTTCAGTACTTTCCATTATTTGAATACTTGGGTAGAACCCTTGCTTTGTATTAAACCACCTTGTCTACATGTAAAACTGACCTTTTATTATTGAGCAGGCCTATCTCTTTCAGATAGTTGATGATTCACACAGGTTTGAGGACGCTGGGGAGAGGGGGAGGGGGCTGTGGTGGTTCTCTGTTGGTTCCAAGAAGGTTATCCCATTTAAAGCTGGCACCAGAGACCTGATAGGGACTTATTAACTATATTGAACATTTTTTTCTTTGCTTTTGACCCTATGTATAGTTACGATGCCAGATTAGATTTATAGCAGCTTCAAGTTGTATTAAATGATATTTTGCTTCCTGTAATACTGTTATAAAATAAAGTTTGTTTATTCTCTAAACTTGTCATTTCTCTTTTTCTGAAGCTTTAAAAAAATGCACTCGGTGATATTTTTCATCAGAAGTCTTAGTATTTTGTGAAAAGTAGCGATTCAAAAATCTGTTTTCAGCTCTTTTCTAATTTGATGATGGTGCCAACATCACTATTTGAAACGGTGAAAGCAGCTTTGGAAGTTTGTAAGTCTAATGTTTAGCATGCCAGATTCCTTCTGCCTGGTTAAATAATCCATCCCAGCTTTTACGAATTCTCCAACGGATATTTTTGCTTGTTTTCTTTGTGCATTTTTCGTTTTGTTTTCAGGAAATATTTTAGCTGTACCATCTGAATCTTGCTTCTCTGCTTCATGTCCTTCGTTACTATGAATCCACTGGCCCTCTGCGTATCAGGTGTACCAGGCCGCTGAGGGGATGCGTTGGGTTGGTTATTGCAATCATCCAGTCTGATTGGGATGGTTTATTGTAAAACTTCTGTCAGGGCACACCAGGTTATGAGCTTAATTATATAGCAAATAACCAACATATATTTCTTGTAAAGCATTTTATAGAATTTTTTTCTCTAGTCATTTAAAGTAAGTACGTTAAATACAATTTGCATAACTGTCATCTTTGAGATCTGTTTCCACTAAATTATCTCTCGCCTTGTGAAAGGCCTTTCTCACTTTCTCTAAAATTATTAGAAAAACAACAACTCCCCGGAGAATCCGATTTCAGCAAGCCAAGCCTTAGAAATACTGTGGAGCCAAATGTGATTTTGCAGATGGATGTCTCATCAGAAAGTTTGCATAACACTCTCATTGAAATCATAGGCTGATCTTCCCAGGCTGTTTTGAAGACCTATTTGCAGTGATAAGAAAGTTTGTCTTCAAAGGTCCCGTGGACTAAGAAATGTGGTGTGCGGGGATTTGGGCTCAGTTATATTCAGCGGAGACAGCAAGAACAGGGTTTAGGGTCCTGGGGGCATTGAGAGAATCTGTGGGAATGAATACCCACAGAGCCACTTGAAACAGTGCTGATAATCCCACGTGTAGCTACAGAAGCAAGGCTGTCTTTAAAAAAATATATTTTGTATTATAAAATATTTCTCTGGCTGTTTGACTCTCATCTGGTAAATTGAGCTCAATGATAGAATAAATAGGAAAGTAGATCAATAAGATTTTGAGACTTGGATTTGAAAAATTTGAAAAGTGGAAAGAATATTTTTAAATCCCCAATCTGTTTGATGATAATTATACATTGGATGGTATTTTTGAATACATGTTTTCTGCCGTCTTCTCCTTGTCACTCACATGTTAGACTATATGTCATTGCCTACGTTGTGATAAATTCAGAGGCCTCTTCTGATTGGCACACCAATTATAAAGTCAGGAAGCAAGAAGCTTATGAGCATGCTTTGAAAATTCTAGTAATTTTTTCATAAATAGGAATCAGAAAACTTATTTTCAAAATGTGCTTAACATTATGAATTCTGAGAGTTGTCAGAGTTCAGAATTTTGATGGTTATCAGAATTCTGAACTCTGATTTCTGAAACTAGGTCTTGCCAAAGAACTTCAGATTTCAAGAAAAACCTATTCTTACTGTCTAGGAGTTTTTACCTCTTTTGGATTTTCCTGTCGCTACTGAATTTATATGTGGAAAATTCTGGAGACTGTTACCTGGCCAGATTAACAATTTTTTTAAAGATTTGCAAATAATATTTCAGAAAACGTAATCTGGGCCCTTTCTTGCCCAAATGTCTGTTCTGTCAGCTAGGTTTAGGATGGGGAGCACTCATGGACTTGCAGTTCCCCAACACCGAATTAACAACATGATTATCAGGAGAGATGGAAAGATAATATTTACAGCTTTGAGTTCATTCTATTAAATTTTTAGCTGGTCACAGTGGCTCACTCCTGTAATCCCAACAGGGTGGGAGGTTGAGGCAGGAGCATAACTCAAGGTCAGGAATTCAAGAATAGCATAGTCAACCTAGTGAGACCCTGTATCTACCCACCCCCCCCCCAAAAAAAAAATCCAGGTGAGGCTCTGCCCTCCTGTTCTGTAGCCAGAGGCTGAGGTAGGAGGATCGCTTGAGCCCTAAGAGTGTAAGGTTTCTGTGAGCTATGATTGCACCATCTCACCCCAGCCTGAGTGACACAGCAAGACTCTGTCTCCAATATATATATATATGTTTTTTGACAAATTTTATTGAAAAATAATGACAATGTGACAGAAATTAAAGCACCTATTAAAGTGCTTTATTGAAGGTCTCCAGTTGGAGAAACAGTATCCCTATTGGTGTTTCGGATGCTATAGCATTTGGAATACAATTAGGAACTGTTGTAGTGAGACCTTTAGGGTTGTGGGAACATTTCTGGCCCCTGGTGAAAGGCGTTGGAGCATAGGATGCTACTGAATGTAGGATAATGTTGGGAGACCGCCGACCTGGTCTAGGTGGAGGCCAAGACAGCTTGTTTCGGCAGCAGGAATGAAAAGGACCGATGCAGTTCAGGCCTGAACAAGATCTTAAACTGGACCCGTGAGCATGAGAAGGGCAAGGGCGTGACTCTGCAGCTGCTTAGTAAAGCTGTGCTGGATAAAGGATTTGATACATTTGTTAGCAGTGCCTTCAGGCAGATGATAAACCCTTGGGACTTATTCCTTCATGGGAAAATGAACATGCTTCTGCTCCTCTACATATAAAAAACATTTATACATCAAGTCAGTTTCATTGGAGATTCTCTACTCTCATTGGATGGCAGAGAAAGCAACGGGTCTTGCTTTAAATTACTAGGTAGTGCTCGGTGCTGGAAACATGTCTGTATACAGTTCATCTGTTGTCTCAGTAGCTGAGATGGTGGAACAGCACCCGCCAGAGCCGGAATTGGGCATCTGAAGTGCCCATTATTGGAGGAAGATGGAGCAAACCTTGATAGCTGAGCCACAGATTTGGCTGGCAGCTGCCTGAGATAGGAATACTATGTGTCCTTTCACACTTTCTGTTAAAGAAAGCATTTTTACATAAGCTGATTTCCACCAGGGGCTAAAAAGAGATTGCTCCCAAAACTGAGAGAATATTGTTATTCCTTCCATATGGCGAGAACACTGTTATTCTGAAGTAGTTCAGTCTGAAAACCCCAGCAGACATTTTCATTGTGATCAAGTGCAGTAAAATGCAGAAATGAGTGTCTTTATTCTAGCAATAAGTTTTATTTTATGCAAGAAGTGCAAATGGAGACTACTCACGGGATGGGCATCAAGAACTTTAGGGTGGGGCTGAGGGGAAGAAGTGGGAAAAATCTGGCACTGGTGGTGTGTTCTTGCTTTTGGTCATCCACACAACCTTTTGTGTGACTGTAATCCACTACTGAAACAGGCGCACTTCTTACAGGTGACCACATTCATTATGTTTTATAAAGTGAATCACACAGCCTGTTAGTGTCCTGCACTGGAATGTAACCAGTCTTAGAATGTATTGAACATCTCTGGTTTACGTTAGCTGGGAGAATGTGGGGAGCACAACAGTAACCACGATCTAGTTTAACTACCCCTTGAATTAAGTTTTTTTCCAATTATTTGTGTTGGCTCTTTGGGGCTCCCACTGAAAGAGAAGAATTGTAGTGAAGTGTTGACTTCTCTACATAGTTAGAAATAAATTATGTGAACATTCTGTCCTTTTCCCATTACCAAATTGCCAACATTTCCAGGCCACATCATGCTGAAAGCTACATTTGTGGATGATCCACACCTAGTGTGAGTGACTCCTCTTGTTTTGTTGATGTTTATGAAAATAATGATTTGTGAAAGCAATTAGGGAAAGGAGAGAAGCAAAGTCCGGTCCAAAAATGATACCTGAACAGTCATTGAAGAATTGCTGAACTTCAAGAAGAGCAAGTGGAAATACTCTTGCATACAGAATCTGCTGAGCTCTCTCCAAGGTATTCATCTTTTGCCATTCACTGGATTTCTACCAGGGTTTCTTCACCTCTAAAATCAGAATAATATGGGTTCTGATGGGATTATGTAGTAAGATGCTGCATAATTTTATTTTTTTAAATATGCCCTTAAGAGCAGACACAGTCACAATAAAAGTTAAAAAGTTACAATGTGTCCAGTCTATAGACCCAAGAAATCTGTTTTTGGTACTTTTCAAGAGTTGCTCCTTTGGCTGAGTCTCTGAGAAGTCCTCTCCGATAATAGCTGCCACTTTTCAACATGGTTCAGAACGTGTATCTTAGCATTGTTTCTCTTTTGCCATGGTTCTTGTTTATCAACCTACTTTATTAGCTGAACTGTTGACCATTGCTCGCTGACCAGGAGACACTCATTGTGCTTTAGTTATTGGAAAGTCCCCAACATCACGTCCATTTCATTCTCTGGTACAGGGAAGAGCCATCCTTAGGATTGTGTTGGCGGTCACAGGTCTGGGACAGTTCTTCATTAACTGAAAGGAAAAGTATTAGTTAATAATTTGGAGACATCTGAGTGCCATTGGTCATTTAGAGCTCATAAGGGCTATCTGACACTGGTGGCCTTGGCAAGTCACAGAAGTCCAGGTCTTCCAAGCAGATTCTATTACAGGATCTATTCTTTACTCCTCAGTCACATCCAGTGGAAATGTAAAGGCTTCTCTCTAAAGAATGGCCCTGGTTGGAGCAGAAAACCTCCCACTGTCATGAGAATTGTTACATGCTAAGTATATTTAGATTTACCTGATGAAGTTGAAGCCCCCACAGTAAGTGAGAGTGTCTGTCCCTGCTCATCCCTCCCCAGAATGTGTTTGGGCACTTACAGTATTTAGACAAGTCAAATTAGTTTTCTCCCTTTTACCTCGTGGCATATTTTACTGAGGACTCTATTTCAACTCTTTGCAACTTGCTCATTCCTTAACCCCTCCATATATAATTTCACTTAAAGCTAATCTACTAAAATATTAAAACTCACCCATGACATCGAATTACTGAATCTAGTGGTATTTTCCAATCCCTAGTTTTCTCCCTCAGTAGCATTTGACACAACCCCTCTCTCTGCCGGCCCCCGTCATTCTCCTCTCTTTGGCTTTTATTGTGCACCACCTGTATACTTTTATCTGCTCCTTAGCTTCAACTGTTATGTCTCTGGCAATAACCAGATTTGATCTTTAGCCCTGAGATCTCTATTGTGATCCTGACACATATTTGTTGGGATCCTCCTGGTACACAGCCCTCTTCCTGAAACCAGTATACACAACTGATCCTGCTTTCACCCTCAAAAGTTTTATTTTCAGAAGTATAATTAAGCCAGAGACCAGGAGCTTCTAA
This sequence comes from Cacajao melanocephalus, assembly GCA_963573385.1. Lineage (NCBI taxonomy): Eukaryota > Metazoa > Chordata > Mammalia > Primates > Pitheciidae > Cacajao > Cacajao melanocephalus. The sequence goes on along the minus strand of CAUYLG010014781.1, from coordinate 115,398 downwards.
TCTCGTGGGAGATAATAAACAGGTTTATAGACTTGAACCTGAAAATGCTCTCTTTGGCTCCCACATAAAGCCCATGCAGTTTATCCCTTGCTTGATACACTGTATGCCATGCACCCCAGGACACATGCACTTTCGCTGACCAGGCCTCCACAAATGCTTATCATGTCAGTCGGGGGAGGGTACATGTGCACTGGAGAGTGACAAGCCCCTGACAATATGAGCCTCAATATTTAATAGCCAGTACTTTTTGAGCACTTGCTCCATGCCAGGCACTGTGTGAAGCCCTTTGCAATGTTTCTCGTTCAATTCTTGTGATGACATGACGAGCTAGTTATTACTATTATTATTAAATTACTGATGAGCAAACTGGGGCAGAGAGAAATCATGATGAAGTAATTTGCCCAAGATCACAGAAACTGATGAATTCAGGCAAACACGCACTAAACAAGGGGAGTCTCCCCACACTAGGTACGGATCACCCACAAATGTAGCTTTCAGCGTGATGCAACCTGGAACTGCTAGCAGTTTGTTATAGGAAAAGTAAGGGACAGAATGTTCACATAATTCCTGAGGAGGAGAATACAAGTCTTTGCCTGTAGGATTTGATTCCAGGCAGTCAGTCTTCAGAGACCACCCTTTCAGCTACTGAGTCACACCAACTTTCCGTGGATTATCACTATTTCAAAGGCATTCCTTTGAGATGGCCCGTGGTTTAGACTTTTAACTCACTGAAATATGAGTAATTTATTCCCTTTTATTCTTAATTACCAATGGCTAACTGCACAATAGGATGCTTTGAATAAGGAACCAGGCTACAGATTGTAGAGCTGAAAATGGGTGACCTGAATAATGAGACTGAAAAAAGTGAACTCATAAGAGTGGAGAGAGAACTAGAATGGAGAGGCCAAGAGGAAGCTCCTTAATCTACAGTGAATCATCTACCCGGTGAATAAAGAGTTTCTGCTAGGCACCATGTGGAGAGTGAGAGAAATAAAATAATGCCTTCCTCTCCTAAAAGAGCTTGCAATTTGGCTGTCATTTCATTTCAAAGGGTCTATTAAGGAGGGTGTGCAGAGAGACTAGATAGGCAGGTGGCCTTGAAAACACCCAAGGTCGTGGTTGTGAAAAAATCCTGCAAACAATGCAGTGTGCCCTGTTATGTCACAGGTGAAGAAATGTGATAATAATTATGATGATTCCTGTTATATTAAGAGATTGATCAGATTCTTCAAAGATTTTTGTAAAACTCTTGCTTTGTTTAAAACTGTCCCATAGTTGGTGGTAAGTTTATCTGCCTGGACCGAAAGGATTCAACAGATAGAACCCCTACTTAGGACTCGATACTCCAGAGGTGGTGTGTTGGCGAAGAGGGCTATCCCTGGAGCCAGGCAGGGTTCGAATTCTCTTTCTACCACTTTCTGGGTAGGTAACCTTGGGCATTGTACTTAATTATTCCAAGACTATTTTAATAATAGCTACTATAATGTTGTAATAATACAAACAGTGGCTTCTTAGAATTTGTAAGCCAGTAGGGGTAATAATGACTTAACAGTTGTTCAGAACAGGCACTGTTAAGAACCTTATGTGTATTACCTCACTTAATCACCACACCAATCCTATAGTACATCCTGCTATTATTTCTGTTTTACAGACCAGGAGACTGAAGCTTCAAGAGGTTGAGTAGAGTGAATGTGAAGTTCAGTGAGAGATGCCTAGCCAACCTGCATATTATCAGTACCTTAGTTATAATTTTAGGATGTATGTTGCTGAAGGCCAAGAACTGATCAACTACCTGACTTTCTTTTTGGATCCAACTCTGTGCAAAAATGTTTAGGCATTTCAGTAGACACTTTGTAAAATGTATTTAAATAATGACTATTTTTGGCCATGTTTGTCATTTGCGACAACAATTTGTTCCCGATTGGGATGATGGTGTTTTGGGGGTGGGTGGCACTGGAAGTAGAAGTTTGGGAATCTCAGGACTTAGCAAAATAAGATAATGAAAACTTCCACCCTGGAGGATGCAAAATGTCCATGACAATGGCAGATGCAGGATTTGGCTTTGGGAAGTTCAAGACACAGGCTTCCACCCCAAAAGCTACTTCTCAAGGAAATTCACACAGAATGAAGAGTACAGGATGTTAGAGAATTTTCTTTCTTCCTTTGTGAGAAAATTGATGTTCTCTACATACTAATTAAATTTACATGCACCATTACCTCCTAAGGCTTGAAGTGTAGGGATTAATATTGAGTGATTATAATACCTCTACATGCTTTCCATCACATCTTAAAATGGCTCTCTTGTCTGACAGACCCAGCTGTATGAGACAGGGAAGCTGGTTTTCTGTTTTAGAAGGCAGGACTCTGGGGTTCTGCGAACATGTCAGATAATCTATCAATGTCCCTCTTTTTACAGGAACAAAATAGAAACGATTACACTTGCCATAACCGTGGTTGGAAGATTAACGACATGACATTTGACCATCTGTTTACAGTTTTTTAAGTGGATGCTACGAAACGGAGATACAAACTGGTGATATTTTATTTCAGTTCCAGTGATCTCATTTGCCCTCAAACTGGAGAGAAGACAGTACTAGTTACCCTTGGGAAAACGGTGCCAGAAAGAACTGTTATTTTTCAAAGCTACATGTTCTTAGAGTTTGGGTGGTTTTTCTTCTTATAAGAAAGGCATATTTGGAATTAAAGGGACCAGATCAACATAAAAGTGAAAACATCCATAGTCTATAGTTGGCTACTACCACTGGAAAATGTAATCAAGAATTACTCAAAAAAAAAAAAAAAAGATGCGCACATTCCATGTGGGAGAGGAAGGAAATACAAGCAAAAGGTGGTTTGAATATAAACTTCTGGAGAAAATATATGGTTCAGCTTGCCCATCAGCTGCTGCCCTGACAAGGAATCTGTCAAGGCTTTTCTTCACCCAGCTTGCTTTCAGCCCAGTCTCAGCAGAACGAAAACTGACATCGGGAAGGACTGTGGTCTTTGGTCCACTCAGCTTCGCTGTCCTTCTTACAGCAAAGGGGTCTGGATCCAGACCCCAGGAGAAGGTTCTTGGATCTTGTGTCAGAGAGAATTCAAGGTGAGTCCATAAAGTGAAAGCAAGTTTATTAAGAAAGTAAAGGAACAGGCCAGGCGCGGTGGCTCATGCCTGTAATCCCAGCACTTTAGGAGGCCGAGGTGGGAAGATCACGAGGTCAGGAGTTTGAGACCAGCCTGGCCAACATAGCGAAACCCCATCTCTATTAAAAATGAAAAAATTAACCAGGTGTGGTGGTGGGTGCCTGTAGTCCCAGCTAATTGGGAGACTGAAGCAGGAGAATCACTTGAACCCGGGAGGTGGAGGTTGCAGTGAACCGAGACCATGCCATTACATTCCAGCCTGGGTGACAGAGTGAGATTCTGTCTCAAAAAAAAAAAAAAAGAGAGAGAGAGGAATAAAAGAGTGGCTACTTCATAGGCAGAGCATCCCCGAGGGCTGCGGGTTGCCCATTTTTATGGTTATTTCTTGATCATATGCTAAACACAGGGGGAGATTATTTATGCCACCCGTTTTTAGACCATGTAGGGTAACTTCCTGATTTTGCCAGGGCATTTGTAAACTGTCATGGCGCTGGTGCAAGTGTAGCAGGGAGGACGACCGGAGGTCACTCTCATTGCCATCTTGGTTTTGGTGGGTCGATTTTGACCAGTTTCTTTCTGCAACCTGTTTTATCAGCAAGGTCTTTATGGCCTGTATCTTGTGCCAACTTCCTATCTCATCCTGTGACTTAGAATGCCTCAACCATCTGGAAATGCAGCCCAGTAGGTCTCAGCCTCATTTTACCTAGCTCCTATTCAAGATGGAGTTGCTCTGGTCTACATGCCTTTGACATCCTCCCTCAGCATCCTGCAGATTGTTGGCAACCACTAGTAATAGTGCTTCTAGTCATTAGTATTCTTTCCAACAACAAATTTCAGATGGGACCCCCATTGTGTTAAGTAACTGATGCACACATTTAGCTCCTTCTGCCTCCTTACTCACTCCTCCTATAATTCTTACCTGCAGCCTGGAAGCTCCAGGCACACTTCAATTAGAGCAAGCCTAAATAGGAGACAATGGGGGAAAACCACAGACAATGGAGGCTCATAACCTCGCTGGGGGTGCCCATTCTCTGCAGAGGATCCTGCCTCTGGTGAAGTGCTCAGCCCTGACATCTGGGGAGAAGACTTAAGAGAAAAGGCCAGGTCATTATTACAGCTCTTTGACCAGACAGTTAGGCCAGTCAGAAACACACAGATTTGCAACATCTCCTCTAACTTCTGATTTTGCCAGATGCCTTTTGTGGTTTTCTAGAACTGGGATTATTTTCTCTTCGTCTTAAAAGCCCATAGTAAAAATCTGTTCCAGTATCTGGGACAATCCCTGGTATATGATAGACTGACAAATATTTGTTCAATGAATGAATGAGAATTATCACGATCTAGAATATGACATAAGTTTGCAGTAAGCTTTAAAGGTAGTGTAAGGACTCTACCCAGTGAGTAATGACCCTCATAGTGTAAGGCTGACATTCTTGCTTTCCCTTGGGTTAGATTCTGTGCTGCAAAAATGAAGGCTTTGAGATAAGGAATATACTTAGAGTTGTGGGCAAGTGTGACTTCTAGTCAAGAAAAGCTCAGGAGCTTGTCAGAATTTGGAATGAAGAAGGGGGAAGGAAGTATGAAGAACCAAGAGGTTATTGGGAGCCTCTGTTCCCTTCACTCAACTCCTTCAGAAGTACTTCCAATTGTATTGGAAAAGTTGCTACCTTACATTTGTAATTATAGTTACAATAAATATAATTTGTAATTATAGTTACAAATGTAAGGTAGTAACTTTTGTCTGAGACTTGATCTCTAGATAATTTGGAGAGGTAGGGGTGTGCAGAAGATAGGACGGCATCACTGTGCAGTCATCACAGAGATGGATACACATGGAGCACTTCCTCTGGGGCTGGCACTTAGACTGCATTTCCCCCACATCAGCCCCGGTGATGCCAGGCCATATGCTGCACGTTAACTTTTCCAGGGCATTCTAAAGGAATGTGATTGATACATTTATACCTCAGAATTATCTAAATAAAATACCATAGACCCATTTACATGTTACATCATTACAGATGTTTTTCCAGGAACGAGTAAAACTGTAAAACAGATTCACCCTCTTTTTGCAGAGTCTATCCCAAATACCTGATGTTCCATTGAATTAACTGGCCTATAATAGCTGGGAAGTTAGAGGCCAATAAGGGACCTTGATATCCATGAGGCTGTCTAGACCTGCACTTGCTGCAGTTTTTGAAATACTGAAAATTTCATCTAGCCAAGGAGGCAGCTAGAGATGAAACTTGGAAACTACAGGAAGTCTCCAAGTGCCTGACGGTGACATCAGCATCCTTTTATTGTCCCTGGGATGTTCAATGTCAATGGGAGGCTGAGATGCAGTGAGTGTTACTGATGGGAATCATCACAACAACTTTGAAAAACTTTTCAACTTGGAAGACATTGAAGGGAAGTCATGGTTAGGATCCTGGGGATTTCTTATATTCTATTCCTTTTTGGAGGCTCCTTCCAGTGCTCAAGGGTAATGAATGGCTGGGTGACACAGCATCCAACAGACTGGTCTTGAGGCAGTGGAGGATAAACTGACCTAATATTTAAAAAAGGATTTATCACGTGAATCTTATAGAGTGAGGCAGAATATGGCTTGATCACTCAACAAAAGGGCTGTTTATAAAAATGAGACATACAAAATATGAAAGGCTGGGGGATATTTGAGTAAGTTATGATGAAAAACTTGATTCTATGACCTACTCTCTACGTCTCCTAGGATTTCTTTATGTTCTAAATCTCATCTTAGAAATAAATAGACTTCACTGTACTTCTGTTAGTTAGGTGATATGTTACAGCATTAGTGATTTGAGATTTTGAAAATTTGCTTATTAATAACATACATGAAGGCATTTCTTGTTTGGCAAGCTTTTGTGGAAGAAGAGGTGTTTTCAAATTTGTTTTATTATTTTAATATGACACTGTCCAAATTAAGAAATATGACTGGTCTTTGTTGATTTTGCTAAAATAGTTATTAACCTTGATGATTTTAATCTCATGTGTACTGGGCACGGTATTAACACATAGTCTATCTAGTTACAGCCCAGTTTCATTAATTTTAATTATAGCAGAACAAACGGTGTCAATCCAAGACCCAAATGTCCATTCCAAATCACCTTCAGCTTCCTGAGGTTTTTGGTTTTGTTTTGTTTTTTCCACCTTAAGACTATAATCCCATGGAACATTTAAACCAAGGTCAAATATTTATCTATGAGGGCTTTACATTGACAAAGACTGTGACAGCAGAATGTTTGGAACATTCCCTGACCAGAAGTTCAGTGGATGAGAAAGTTGTGTTTGTGCACACACACAGGTGCATACGCATGCACAGACATGCACACACACATGGCTGCATAAACACATCTGTCATGTAGAAAAGGCTGACTATGAGCAGTGTTTTCATGTATGTGATTCTACTGCCTTGAGAGAAAGAGACAAGCAACCACATGTCAAAACTGCTGATTCATAGTATGACTGTGAGGTGCTACAGGTGAGGGCCCCCAACAGCAGGCCTTCACATCCCAGCACAAGATCCACACTGTGGAAAGATCAAACTTGGCCAACTTGATCAAGGAACTTGAGAGAACACTGATTGAGAAAGACCTACAAAAAAAAAAGTGTTTCTCCAGGCCGGAAAACACTGACGGTGCATTGGCATATTTCAAGTTGTGCTGTGGGAAAGGATGCACAAGTCCTTCCTTGTGTGGCCTCACACTCACCTTCCATCAATTTGATCCTGAAGTAGGCGATGAGGAGGAGTAGCAGCAAAGTCACAGGGAAGAAGACCCCAAAGAACAGGAACCAGCCGGGGAGCTCCCTCAGGAAAGCTGACAGCACAGAGCTCATTGCCAACCAGATCCCACAGCAACCGTGGAATTCACACTCGGGATGGAGGTAGCTTTGCTCTGAATCTGCACTTGTTTTCTCTGGGGCTCTGGCCTTTGCTCAGCCCATCTCGGTGGAACTTTTTGTGGACTTTGCTCTGTTTAAATTGCCTCGTGAATTCTGATAGGATTGCTTGCAAGTTACTCTGTAACTCAGCTATTAAGTGTAGAGGAATTGTAAGGTCCATCTTCCAAGCTCTTTCAGAGATGAGTGATGTATCTGGCAGGGATGGGGATGACCCTAGGAAGCTGAGAATTTTTTTTGTGTGTGATGAGTTTATTTGTAATGAAAAGTACCTGACCAAGCAAACCTCATTGTTATATATATTCTTTCTCTGTATTCTCAGACATAGGAAGAGTTTTTCCTGTATTTCCTAAATTTTAGAGTTAAAAATTTCCTAACAGTTATGCCACTGTACCTAAGTACTTGTGTCTAGAAGAAAGTGAATTTTCCTTTATACACAGGTGATACAACTAATACCAAGGAAAGAGAAACAAGACTTTTCCCACATGTAGAAATTCTTCCTCGTATATCCTACTCGGAATACGTCTCTGAGAAGTGCGTTGGTTTAATCATTTATTCAACAAACATTCAATTCTACTAGAACCCAACCTCTGGACTACATGCTGGGTATACAAAGAGGAGTAAGTCATGACCCTTCCCTTTAAGAGTGGAGATAGACCAACAGAGATGGCCACAGGGAACATGGTGGAGGGGCCGTGATGCGGCCTCATCTCCTTCTTCCCAAGGCGCATCCATCCTTGCCGGCTGCATGAGGTCATACTCTCCTTTGATCTACTGGGCCTTTCCTGTCACCCACCATTCACAGTTAGAAGGTGGCCCCTAATTGATAGTGGCATGGGTTGTATGGTAACTCCAAAGTTCCTGGGGAAAGAAAGGGCAATCAATGGGCCAATGTCAAAGTTGACATGGACTTGTTGACTCTGTTGAGTTGTCATCGACTGCTTTAGTGAAAAATTTCCAGAAATATTGGTCTAAAAATGAAAACTGACTAAAAGAGTCATATTCGAAGGATCTTCTGGACAATTTGGAAGAATGTGGAGAGAAGCAATTGGCAGCCACCTTCTTGGGCTCGTTGTATCATGTTCTAACCCATCCCTGGCCCCCTTTACTGGTAGCTGAAGGAGTCTATCAAGGACAAGCTGCTGGCAGTGCCTCCCGTATTCTTGCATCAGGGACTTGGCATGGGCATGCAGCCTTAGTCCCAGCTGTAAAGTTTGCACCCTGATTTACAAAATAATAAGACTGGAAAGGGTCTCCAGGGTGCTTGCCTGGCATTCCTGATCAATGAAGTTAGCAGCTTCTCTCTCAGAAGAGAAACATCTTAATTTCAGGAGGAACCATTAAGAATACCTGAGTTTAAGTCACCATCCATTTACTCACTCACGTGCTTCTCTTCTCCTACTCTGCAAACCCATGAATGGTTTTACTGCTATTATACTTGCATACCTTCCATTGAGATGACTCTCTGGTGCTCTTTCAGTTTGAACAGGATGCTAATTTGTAAAGTGTCAATCTTCAAAGAACCTCTATGAGCAAGTGACATTACCAGGGAGATGTCAGGCAGCTGTTAGGCAGACGTTTGTCATATTCTTTCTTTCTGTTTCATTGTCATTCAGCAAGCCTTCATTGAACGTCCAAACAAAGGTAAGTGAGGGGAACAGGCAAATAAATAAATGACAATAATGTTAGCTTCCAGATCAACATAGAAACAAAGTCTAGTGGAAGCACTGAAGAGAGACTGATTAACTCCAGCCAGGAAAGTGGGCTGAGTTCACTAAAAATATGGCATTTGAAGGCTGGGCATGGTGGCTCTTGCTGCTTTGGGAGGCTGAGGCGGGTGGATTGCTTGAGCGCAGGAGTTCGAGACCAGCCTGAGAAACATGGTGAAACCCTGTCTACAAAAAATACAAAAACTAGCTGAATGTGGTGGCATATGCCTGTAGTCCCAGCTACTCGGGAGGCTAAGGTGGGAGGACTGCTTGAGCCTGGGGAGGTCGGGGCTGCACTGAGCCATGATCATGCCACTGACTCCAGCTTGGGTGACAGAGTGAGACCCAGCTAAGAAAAAAACAGAGGGACATTTGAGCTGAGCCTGGAAGGTGGTTAGCTGAAGAATTCCCTCTTCAAACACATGACAGGAGTGCTGGTTAGGATTTAAGGAGGATAGGGAAGAATAATTTGAGAGTAAATGGATGATGTGTGGTTCAGGCCAGAGAGTGTCTTACGAGTTGAAGCTGGAAGAGTGGAGTGGTGTCAAAGCATATAGACTGTTGAATGCCCTGCTATGTACCATGCTATTTGAACAAAGGTGACCAGTTAAAGGTCTATGATCATGGAAGTGCATAATCTGACCTGAGCTCAGGGAGCACTTAGGTAGTACTTTAAAGAAGGGACTGAAGAGAAGAGATCAGAATAGGCTATCTCATCATGGCGGCAAGATATAATGAGTTTGGGATTAGAGATGGTAGAGGGAGAGAGATGGGGACAAGAAAGCTGCAGAGATGAAACAAACAACCCTGAAACAAACAATTCAAAGATTACCACAAAGTAATCTTTGAACACTTATTGTATGTCAGACATGATATAGAACAGTTTATGTTTATTGTCTTATTTAATCCTCACAGTAATCTTATGTGGAACGGACTCATTATAAAGATGAAGAGGCAAAGCAAAGAGAAGGTAAATTACTTGCCCAAGACACAAATCTGATAAGTGACAAAGTTAGGCGTCAAATCCAGAGCCTGTGCTCTCATCTACTGTGCAGTGTTTGGCTGCAAAGATGGTGGTGCTGCAAACCGAAACCTGAACACAGGCTGGGCAGCAGGTGCGAATGGGGGGAAGAGATGTCATTTTTTCAGTCTTAAGTTGGAATTGGTGTAGAGGTGTTCACTCAGAGCCTGGTAGAAATATGGAGAGGCCAAGTCTTGCAATGTAGTTTTTGGATTTATTAGTGTATAGATGGTAGCTGGGGTGGAAGGGTAGAGAAATGCCTCAAAAAAGAGCATATAGCACAATAAAAGAGAAACCAACTACAGACTCTAAAGAATGCTCTCATTGAAGACGTAGGAGGAAGGATAAGAACCAAGGAAAAAACCCAAGAAGACAGGAGGCTCTGAGACATGGGGAAGGAGCCTGGAAGGAATCATGTCAGGAAAATGGTGGCAAAAGAGAGTTTCAAGAAAGAGAGGAGATAAGCAGGATCATCTATAGAATTCGAGGTAATTCTGATCCACACTGAAAGTTTTGACAGCATAATTGTAAAGATTTTCTTTTTTTGTCTCTTCAAGTAGCTCTTTTGGGGTATAATTGGCATACAATGAGCTACACATACCCAAAGTGTACAATTTGATATGTTTTGACATGTGGATATGCCCACAAATTCATTGACACAATCAAATGATGAATATATCCACCACCCCCAAAGTTTTCTTGTGTCCTTTCCTATCCCTGTCCCCCACCCCTCCCACTTTCTCAATCCTCAGGCAATCACTCATTTGTTATCTGTTATTGTACATTCGTTTGTACTTTGTAGAATTTTACATGAATGGAGTCATGCAGTATGTCTCTTTCTGCCTAGCTTCTTTCACTCATCATAATTATTTGAAATTCATTCATATTGTTATATATGTCAATTTCATTGTTTTGTATCGCTGAATACCATTTCATTGTATAGATATCCATTTGTTTATTCATTCACCTGTTCATGGACATTTGGGTTGCTTCTCATTTTAGGTTACTACAGATAAAGCGTCTGTGAAAATTCCTGTATGAGTCTTTATACAGGCATGTGCTTCCATTTCTCTTGGAGAAATACCTAGTAAAAATGCTGGAACATATAGTAAGTATATATTGACATTTTAAGAAATTGTCAGACTGTTTCCCAAAGTGGTTATACCATTTCATAACCATGCCAACAGTGTATGAGAGTTCCAGTTCCTTCACATACTCAGCTTTTCTTGGTATGGTGGCTCTTTTTAATTTTTGCCTTTCCAATGGTGGGAAGTGATATCTCATTGTGATTTTAGTATGCATTTCCCTAATGATGTTGAGCATCTTTTCATGTGCTTATTTAATAATTGTGTATCATATTTGGTGAAATGTCTGTTGAACTATTTTACTGATCTTTTTTAAAAATTCAGTTGTTTTTTGTTGAATTTTTAAGAGTTCTTTATATATTCTAGATACAAGTCATTTATCTGACATATGACATGATATACAAATCTTTTCTCCCAGTCTTTGTCTTGTCTTTTCATTACCTAACAACGTCTTTCAAATAACGTAAGTTTTAAATTATGATGAAGTTCAATTTGTCAGTTTGTTCTTTTATGTATCGTATTTTCATGTCTGAGAAATCTTTGCCCAACCCAAGATCACAGGGATCTGTATTTTCTTCTAGAAATTTTATAGTTTTAGGTTTTATGTTTAGGTCTACCGTCTGTTGTGAGTTAGTTTTTGTAAATGATGAGAGGTAGGGGTTAGAGTTCTTTTCTTTTTTTACAGATGGATATTCAATTGTTTCAGCACTATTTGTTGAAAAGATTACCCTTGCTCCACTGAATTGCCTTTGCACCTTTGTCAAAAATAAGAAGTCAAAAATGTGTGGATCTATTTCTGCACTCCCTTTTCTGCTCTACTGATCTAATTGTTAATCGTTGCACAAATACCAGTCTGTCTTGATTACTGTAACTTTATTATTTTTTAGTTTTTTTATTTCCATAGGTTATTGGGAAACAGGTGGTGTTTGGTTATGTAAGTTCTTTAGTGGTGATTTGTGAGATTTTGGTGCACCCATCATCTGAGCAGTATACAGTGCACCCAGTTTGTAGTCTTTTATCCCTCACCCCCTTCCCACTCTTTCCCCTTGAGTCTCCAAAGTCCATTGTGTCATTCTTATGCCTTTGCATCCTCATAGCTTAGCTCTCACTTGTGAGAACATGTGATGTTTTGTTTTCCATTCCTGAGTTACTTCACTTAGAATAATACTCTCCATTCTCATCTGGGTCACTGTGAATGCCATTAATTTATTCCTTTTTATGGCTGAGTAGTATTCCATTGTGTGTGTGTGTGTGTGTGTGTGTGTGTGTGTGTGTGTCTACACACACACACATAGATTTAGATTCAGTTTCATTCTCCTACATGTGGCCAGCCAATTATCCCAGCAACATTTGTTGAAAAGGATGTCCTTTCCCCACTTTATGTTTTTGTTTGCTTTGTCGTAGATGAGTTGTTGAAGATCAGAAGTACTTGAGTTTATTTCTGGGTTCTCTATTCTGTTCCATTGGTCTATGTGTCTATTTTTCTACTAAAACCATACTGTTTTGGTGACTATAGCCTTATAGTATAGGTTGAAATCAGGTAATATTATGCCTCCAGATTTGTTCTTTTTGCTCAGCCTTCATTTGGCTATGCAGGTTCTTTTTTGATTCCATATGAATTTTAGGATTGTTTTTATCTAATTCTGTGAAGAATAATGGTGGTATTTTGATGGGAATTGTGTTGAATTTGTAGACTGCTTTTGGCGGTGTGGTCATATTCACAATATTGATTCTACTCATCCATAAGCATGAGATGTGCTTTCATTTGTTTGTGTTGTCTATGATTTCTTTCAGCAGTGTTTTGTAGTTTTCCTTGTAGAAGTCTTTCACTCCCTTGGTTAGGTATACTTCTAAGAATTTTACTCTTTTTGCAGCTATTGTAAAATGAATTGAGTTCTTTATTTGATTCTCTGCTTGGTTGCTGTTGGTGTATGGGAGAACTACTGATTTGTGTACATTAATTTTGTATGTGGAAACTGCTGAATTCTTTGATCAGTTCTAGGAGTACTCTGGAGAAGTCTTTAGGGTTTTCGAGATAAACAATCATATAATCAGCAAACAGTGACAGTTTGATTTCCTCTTTACCGATTTGGATACTCTTTGTTTCTTTCTCTTTCTGATTGCTCTGGCTAGGACTTCCAGTATTATGTTGAAGAAGAGTGGTGAGCGTGAGCATCCTTGTCTTGTTCCAGTTCTCAGAGGGAACACTTTCAACTTTCCCCCATTCAGTATTATGTTGGCTGTGAGTTTGTCATGGGTGGCTTTAATTACATTGAGTCATGTCCTTTGTATGCTGATTTTGCTGAGAGATTTAATCGTAAAAGGATGCTGGATTTTGTTGAATGCTTTTTCTGCATGTATTGAGATGATCATGTGATTTTTGTTTTTAATTCTGTTTATGTGGTGTATCACATTTATTGACTTGCATATGTTAAACCATCTCTGCATCCCTGATATGAAACCCATTTGATCATGGTGAGTTATTTTTTTGATAGGCTGTTGGATTCAGTTAGCTAGTATTTTGTTAAGGATTTTAGCATCTATATTCATCAGGGTTGTTGGTCTGTAGTTTTCTTTTTTGGTTATGTCCCTGCTTTGGTATTAGGATGATACTGGCATCATAGACTGATTTAGGGATGATTCTCTCTTTCTCTTTCTTGTGGAAAAGTTTCAATAGGATTCATACCGATTCTTCTTTGAATGTCTGGTAGAATTCTGCTGTGAACTTCATCTGGTTCTGGACTCTTTTGTGTTGGTAATTGTTAAATTACCATTTCCATCTCACTGCTTGTTATCAGTCTGTTAAGGGTATCTGTTCTTCCTGATTTAAGCTAGGAGAGTTGTATCTTTCCAGGAATTTATCCATCTCCTCTAGCTTTTCTAGTTTATGTGTGTACAAGTGCTCATAACAGCCTTGAAATAATCTTCTGTATTTCAGTGCTATCAATTGTAATATCTCTCACTTCATTTCTGATTGATCTTATTTGGATTTTCTTTCTTCCTTTCTTGGTTAATCTTGCTAATGATCTATCAATTTTATTTATCTTTTCAAAGAACCAGATTTTGTTTAATTTATCTTTTGTATTATTTTTTCTGTTTCAGTTTCATTTAGTTCTGCTCTGATCTTGGCTATTTTCTTTCTTCTGCTGGGTTTGGATTTTGTGTGTTCTTGTTTCTCTATTTCGTTGAGGTATAATCTTAGATTGTCTGTTTGTCTTCTTTCAGACATTTTGATGCAGGCATTTAGGACTATAAACTTTCCTCTTAGCACCACCTTTGCTGTATCCCAGAGGTTTTGATAGGTTGTATCACTATTGTCATTCAGCTTGAAGAATTTTTAAATTTCCATCTTGATTTCATTTTTGACTCCATGATCATTCAGGAGCAGGTTATTTAATTTCCATGTATTTGCATGGCTTTGAAGGTTCCTTTTGGAGTTAATTTCCAGTTGTATTCCACTGTGGTCTGAGAGAGTTACTGGTATAATATCAATTTTCTTAAGTTTGTTGAGGCTCCTTTTGTGGCCTATCATATGGTCTATCTTGGAAAAGTTCCATGCACTGTTGAATACAATGTATATTCTGTGGTTGTTGGGTGGAATGTTCTATATATATCTGTTAAGTCCATTTGTTCCAGGGTATAGTTTAAATCCACTCTTTCTTTGCCGACTTTCTGTATTGAAGACCTGTCTAGTGCTGTCTGTGGAGTATTGAAGTCCCCCAGTATTATTGTGTTGCTATCTCATTTCTTAGGTCTGTTAGTAACTGTTTTATAAATTTGGGAGCTCCAGTGTTAGGTGCATATATATTTAGGATTGTGATATTTACCTGTTGGACAAGGCCTTTTGTATTATATAATGTCCCTCTTTGTCTTCTTTTAACTGAGGTTGCTTTAAAGTTTGCTATTTCAGATATAAGAATAGATATTTCTGCTAACTTTTGGTGTCCATTTACATGGAATGTCTTTTTCCACCCCTTTATGTGAGTCCTTATGTCTTAGGTGAGTCCCTTGAAGGCAGCATATAGTCAGTTGGTGAATTCTTATCCATTCTGCAATTCCGCATCTTTTAAGTGGAGCATTTAGGCCATTTTTATTCAATGTTGAGATGTGAGGGATCATTCCATTCATTTGTTATTTGTTGCCTGTATACCTTGGTTTTTTGGTTTTTTTTTAATTGTATTTTTGTTTTATAGGACCTGTGAGATTTATGCTTTAAAGAGGTTCCGTTTTGATGTGTTTTGGGGATTTGTTTCAAGATTTAGAGCTCCTTTTAGCAGTTCTTGTAGTGGTGGCTTGGTAATGGCAAATTCTCTCAGCGTTTGTTTGTCTGAAAAAGACTGTATCTTTCCTTCATATATGAAGCTTAGTTTCACTGGATACAAAATTCTTGGCTGATAATTGTTTTGTTTGAGGAGGCTTAGAATATGGCCCCAATCCCTTCTAGCTTGTAGGGTTTCTGCTGAGAAAGCAGCTGTTAATATGTTAGGTTTTCCTTTATAGGTTATCTGGTGCTTTTGCCTCATAGCTCTTAAGATTCTTTCCTTCATCTTAACTTTAGATAACCTGATGACAATGTGCCTAGGCAATGACCTTTTAGTGCTGAATTTTCCAGGTGTTCTGTGAGCTTCCTGTATTTGGATGTCTAGGTCTTTAGCAAGGCCAAGGAAATTTCCTCAAGTGTTCCTCCAAATTTGTTTTCCAAACTTTTTGATTTCTTTTCTTTCTCAGGAGCACAGTTATTCTTAGGTTTGGTCATTTAACATAATACTAGACTTCTTGGAGGCTTTGTTCATATTTTCTTATTCTTTTTTATTTTTCTTTGTTGGATTGGGTTAATTCAAAGACCTTGTCTTCAAGCTCTGAAGTTCTTTCTTCTGCTTGTTTGATTCTATTGCTGAGACTTTCCAGAGTATTTTGCATTTCTATAAGTGTGCCCATTGTTTCTTGAAGTTTTGATTTTTTTTTTTTAATTTATGCTATCTATTTCACAGAATATTTCTCTCTTCACTTATTGTATTATTTTTTTGAGTTCCTTGCCTTGGGCTTTGCCTTTCTCTAGTGTCTCCCTGGCAAGTTTAATAACTAACCTTCTGAATTCTTTTTCAGGTAAATCAGGGATTTCTTCTTGGTTTGGATCCATTGTTGGTGAGCTACTGTGATTTTTAGGGAGTGTTAAAGAACCTTGTTTTGTCATATTACCAGAGTTGGTTTTCTGGTTCCTTTTCATTTGGATAGGCTTTGTCAGAGGGAAAGTCTAAGCTGAAGGCTGTTGTTTAGATTCTTTTGTCCCATGGGGTGTTCCCTAGATATAGTATTCTCCCCTTTTTTCTAGGGATGTGGCTTCCTGAGAGCCAAGTTGAAATGATTGTTACCTCTCTTCTGGATCTAGCCACTCAGCAAGTCTACCAGGCTCCGGACTGGTACTGGGGGTTGTCTGCACAGAGTTCTGTAAGGTGAACCATTCATGGGTCTCTCAGCCATGGATACCAGCAAATATTTGGGGTGTCTTTAGGGTCCTGCAGGAGCAATTTGCTTCCCTCAGAGGGTCTGTGGGTTCTCTCCTTGATTATCATAACTTTAAATAAAGTCTTGAAATCACGTACTGTTAGTCTTCCAACTTTGTCCTTTTTCAAAGTTGTTTCAGCTAGTGCAGGACATTTTAATTTTTCTGTGGATTTTAGAGTCAGCTTATCAATTTTTACAAAAAGGCCTGCTGGGATTTTGACTGGAATTGTGTTAAACCCATAGATCAAAATGGGGAGAGAATTAGTAGTTTAACAATATTGAGTATTATTACCTGTGAGCATGCTATGTTTTTCCATTTATTTGAGTCTTCTTTAACTTCTCTCAACAATGTTTTGTAGTTTTCAGTATATCAGTCTTAAACATCTTTCATCAGGTTTACCACTAAGTTATTTTATATTTTTATGCTATTGTAAACTGTATTGCTTTAAAAATGTCAATTTCTGATTCTTCATTGCTGGTATAAAAGGTTTTCTTAATTTAAAAAACATACGTCAAAATGGGAACTTCTAGAAGGTTAAATATTAGAATATATTAAAGCATCTGGCAGGGCTTGAGAACTTTTATCTACAAAGGCTCTTACCCCAATCCAAAATGGTTGCTTGAAGGTACACGTAGTAGGCACAGATAGAAAGATGGAGATGTTTGAAACACTGGTAATGTCTATTTGATTTGGGTGGAGTTCAATAGAGAATGTGCAACTTGCTACCGTAATGACAGCAAATTCTTTACCAGGCTTTTTACCATGTAGGAATAATAATTAATTTCATTGGAAATATCTACATTGGTGAAAATAAGGAACATATTTCGTTGGGAATTAAACTCTCTTGTTGATTTTCTTAGTAGTGATTTCTCCCAGTGTTGATTTACATGATGATTTAAGGTACAAGTAGTTGTAAAAGTTGATTTTCAGGAGAATATTCCTTGGGTACTACTGTTTTACAATCTATTACTACTGGACTCTTAGTGACCGCTGGCCTAAAGCCTACCATAGTGAACTGTGACCTGTTGAAGGTAATGCCAAACCCATGAGGCTTCTGATATAGAATCTGCAACTGTTTGACTGAGCCATAAAGAATTACTCATGGCAAAGACATGCTGTTGAGCAACAGAAGTTCTGAAGTTCATCAGCAGAAGGTGTCGAAGAGCCACTGACTGATACCTGGAATATCAAATTATGCACTACTATTCAACCACTACAAACAAGCTCATGAATTTCAAATGAAGTGGTTTGATTTAATTATATAGACGATGTTTTGCTAAAATGAAGCATCACTCACTATGTAAATGTAGTACTGACTGTTCCAGTGTGAACTCAGATTCTGAATATGAAAGCTTATATTCCTCTGGCTCTTAACTGCCCCTCTGAACTTTGCTTATTAGCCTGCCAATTAGGTAGTATCACTTGGCAGCAGTACTAAAGTAAACACAAAAATAGGGGCTCTGAAATCATGTGGCAATGCTAGGCAACAAAGTGCTCATTCAATGAGAAGAGATGATCTTAGCATTGTGAACTTTGAGAAAAGGCCCATGGGTCTTCATTATTCATATTTGCTGATAACAAATATTTACTGAGGGCTTAACATGTGCCCCAGAGGCACTGATCTGGGGGCTGTGAACATATCCTTGTATAAGACAAGGTCCTTATCCTTATGGAGTTTACATTCCTGGGAGGTAGACAGACAATAAGCCCCAGGATGTAATAGTTATTGTGTGCTCGTTTTGTTCCAGGTACTAGTTTAAGTACTTTATATGTCATAGCTCATTACATTGCTATAATAATGCCTTTCAAGTAAGGAGTATTTTTGTCATCATCATTTTACCAATTAAGAAGTTCAGGGACCGGGTGCGGTCGCTCATGCCTGTAATCCCAGCACTTTGGGAGGTGGAGGCAGTAGGATTGCCTGAGCTCAGGAGTTTGCCATAAGCTCAGCAACATGGTGAAACCCCGTCTCGACTAAAATACAAAAAAAATTAGCTTGGCATGGTGGCATGTGCCTGTATTCACAGCTACTTGGGAGCCTGTGGCAGGAGAATTGCTTGAACCTGGGAGGCGGAGGTTGCAGTGAGCCCAAGATTGCGCCACTGCACTCCAGCCTGGGTGACAGAACTTCAGCCTGGGTGACAGAGTGAGACTCTGTCTCAAAAAAAAAAAAAGTTCATGGAACTTTCATAACTGCTCAAGGATCACACACTCGAAAGTGGCAGTCAGGATTTGAACCCAGAGCCCAAACCCTTCTGCACTGTATTCCACTACACTCTACTCCCTCTCAATCTCTTGGAGATACACATATAGAATGTGGAGTAGTGATTAGTGCTCTGCGGAAAAATAAAGCAGAACAAGACAAAGAGAGAATAATAGAAATGCTCATCTTAGCTAGGGTTGTCAGGGAGGTATATTAGTCTGCTAGGGCTGCCATAACAGACCACCACAGAATGAGTGGCTTACATAACCAAAAATTACTTCCTTGCCAGTTCTGGTGGCTGGGAGTCCAAGATCAAAATGTTGGCAGGGCTCATTTCCGGTGAGGCCTCCCTGCTTGTCTTGGAGATGGCCACCTTCTCACTATGCCCTCACGTGGTGGAGAATGTAATCTCTGGCGTCTCTTTCTCTTCTGATAAGGACGCCAATACCATCAGATTAGGGCCCCAGCCTTATGAGCTCTGTGAACCTTAATTAACCTCCTTAAAGGGCCTATCTCTAAAGACAGTCACATTGTGAATTAGGGCTTCAATGTATCAATTGCAGGGTGGCGGGGGGCGGGGGGAAGATACAATTCAGCTGATAACAGAAAGTTTCCCTGAAAAGCTGACTTTTGAACAGGGACTTGAATGACATAAAAGAATGAATAAGCCACTACATATTTAGAGGAACAGAGTACTAGGCAGAGGGAATAGGCAGTACTAAGTTCCTGAAATGGGAATATTTTTGGCCTGATAGAGGATGAAGAAAGAAGCCTGTTATGGCTGGAGCACACTAAGGAAGAAAAAAAGTAGCGGAAAATACACTTTTGAGAAACACTAATCTAGAAACTCAACAACACTGACAATAGGCCAAGGAAATATGCCCAAAGTATAGTCTACAGAACTGTAACTCTACTGCATTTTATTAGCCATTGCTTGGAAAATAGTTCCATTTATGGAGAGAATATACTGAGGTAAGTAGGTTCTTTACTGCAAAGTTGCTTCGAGCCTTTATTTGGTAAGACGCATTGTAAATCCCCAAGGAGATATAACGTGCAGTCTTTCCCAAACTCCTTTTTGTGGGGAGAATCTCAGGAGATGAGGGTCTGCAGGGTATACTTTTGGGTAAAAGACTCTATGTAAAGAAGTTTGTCCAGGTGCTCAGAACATGAGTATCCACGTACACGTTTGGGGTTCTTACGTGTAAGTAGGGAACAAGTGGATAGGGAACAAATTATTTTGATAATTTACTGTTTTGTGGGTTTTATTAGTGTTTGTTTTTATAAATGTTGCTAACACAGTCTGGCCCCAGCAATTCAAGGAGCGTCAACTTTGTCTCATAGATTATGAAATTTTCCAGTGTCAACTCATTCCACTTTGCAAAGTTATTTTGCTTATAGAAAAATGATCATTGGAACAAACCCACCTGAACATGGCTTCCTTGTGATCCCATCCTATCTGTGGTGGCAGTATGAATTAGATATTTCGAGTCATTAGCCATAGGCTGTGACAGAAATGGTGGCTCTCTGGGAATGACAAGGATGAATGTTTATTCTCCAAGGTCTTCGGGGAGATGAAGGCGCTTTGACACACCAAAAAGTTATTTGTTGTTTGAACTAATTTGGAGTATCAGATATGGAAGTTCTGGTTGATTCAGGGTTTCTTTCCCTATATCCATTATGTTTTGGCCAATCAACATGTTTATGAAATAAGAGAGAAGGCAGAGGCCGATTTACCATGAAGCCAGTGAAGTTTAAATTTCAGCAACCCTCATTTGCATAGGTCCTTCTAATTCCCAGGAGGGATGCTGGAAATATATACACACGGTCACAGGTTTTTAAAAGTTTGCAAATGAAAGACTTACTGCAATTGGTTAATATTCTTTTTTCACTCCACTTCTTCTGTTACATTTCTTGTGTCAAGAAGTATTGTAGGCTGGGCGCGGTGGCTCATGGCTGTAATCTCAGCACTTTGGGAGGCTGAGGTGGGTGGATCACCTGAGGCCAGGAATTTGAGACCAGCCTGGCCAACATGGTAAAACCCCGTCTCTACTAAAAATGTAAAAAATTAGCCAGGCATGGTGACAGGCTCCTGTAATCCCAGCTACTCAGGAGGCTGAGGCAGGAGAATCACTTGAACCTGGGAGGCAGAGGTTGCAGTGAGCTGAGATCACACCATTGCACTCCAGCCTGAGTGCAACAAGAGCAAAACTGTGTCTCAAAAAAAAGAAGTATTGTAGCTGCCATAGACATTTTGGGGACAGGTATATAGGGAAGATGAGTTGGGACATACTTAGTTTAGGTTACTAAAATGTTTATGTGGTTTGCAGTTATTTCTTTATATAGTTAAGCGGTAGTTAGCTGTCATGGTGTAGGAATGGCTTCCAGAAATACTCCTACCACCCACTGTGCCAACTCTTATGCAATTGTGGCTCAAGGGTGCAATGACAAGAGGTCATATCACAATATAAACGTATCTTCAGAAGCTTGTGGGAAGTACAGGAGAAATAACATTTGAAATGAATGGAGCCAATAGCTGTTCTGGAAATAGTTTCTGTAAATGTAAACTGATAAGTGGTAGATTTGATTCTCACTGATGTCCAGTGAAAACGAGTTGGCCACTGCAGTGAATACAATTACAAGCACAGTACATATTTTTGTGTGAATTATGTATAATACAGTTGGTCAGACCGCCTGTGTTTGAGAACAAGGACTGGTAGCAGTAGTACTACTACAATGAGTATACCTTTGTGTCATGTTGCGTGTTCCATGCATCCTAAACTATTGGATTGCACGTTAGCATGCACAGTGGACCTTGTCCTGACAAATTATGGTGGTTCTGGACAAAAGAAAAAGAATTTCCACCTAGTAGTGAATGGGCCTGAAGAAACAAATGTTCCAGCAAGAAAGCCAAATGTGTTTATGAAAGTTCAATGCATGCAGTATAAAAGTAATTTAATAATATAGCTACATAGTTCTATACAACTTAATGGCAAGTTAAAAATAAATTTAATTCCTCTTGTGAATGCCTTCATTCAAAATTAATTTCATATGGTTTTCAAAATTATTGATTAGACCAAAATTCAAATATAATTCAAAAATTCCTAAT
The DNA here is from genome assembly GCA_963573385.1 of Cacajao melanocephalus. Classification (NCBI taxonomy): domain Eukaryota; kingdom Metazoa; phylum Chordata; class Mammalia; order Primates; family Pitheciidae; genus Cacajao; species Cacajao melanocephalus. Next base: position 93,712 of record CAUYLG010014781.1, on the reverse strand, counting down.
GGAGGCCAAAAACAAAAATGAAAAGATTGCTAGGAGCTTCAAAATATAAAAAAGTATTGATTTGTTAACTTGAAAAACTTTGTAATTTATCATTTCTTTTTTCAGTCTAAGCAAATATTCATTTCACACAGAATTTTGTTTTTTCAGTTTCGTATTCTTCTCTCTTAAATAGGACCCCTTCCCCACAAAGTGTGTAAGTTTCAATATCCAAAACCTGAATCTACTCTTGAGTAAGAAATGACATTGTCCAGAAGAATAAATCCTGAGAGAAATGACCAGCTTTGTAACCCATTGTATGATTTCTCTTCCCTCATTTATGCTTCCTGCCATAATTTTGGTGGGAGGCTGACCTCCTCTGATTGATCTCACTGAGTATTTGGAGGTTCTGGAAGGCATTTCTAATTCAATAGGCTCCCACTAGAGGGACATTTATCAGAAGTGGTCTTAGTCAATATTAAAAAGAGAGTAAAAGTAGTGCTGGAGAATAAATCAGAGAGGAGCTTCAACTGAACAGGAATTCAATTTAATTCAGATACCACCAATTGAGCTGAGATTTCATTTTTAATTGAGGGTCGGCCTTTTTTTTACAATTTAGTATTATTCCTAAATACATGTCACAGAGGAGATCATCTAACATGATGCCATTACACAGAGTTATAGCTGACCTTTGATATATAAGTCAGAAAACTTCTGTAAAAAAAGAACCTGTAATTTTTCTTTTTTCCTTTAGGAAAAAAAAAAATGCTTGCAAATTCTGCAGTATCCAGTTATTCCTCAGTGCTCATTTAAGCCTGAGCCTTTGCAGACAACTGATTAATCAGACTATTGGTTAGCACAAGCCCTGCTTTCTGTCAGAGGGCTGCCACATAGAGATTCATGGCTATGATATAGACTGTGTTCTTCCCTTAGCAGAGTGAGTTTAATGCTCAAGTCTGTATTAATCACTAGGGGTAACTTACCAGGCCATTGCTAGAATTTTTTGCTGAAGTAGTAACAGCAAAATAACAGTTGTTTGTATAAAGAAACTAGGAGCTTATTTGCACAGCTACTGGAGGCAATGGGGAGATGAATGTATGTTGTCAGTTCTACAGGTTTAATTTGACTTGGGCTAAAATAGCATCAATACACATCTTCCCTTGCCATTCATTCCTCCTGAATGCTGATTAATTTACTCTTATTTCATCCTGAATACTGCCAGGCAGTAATGAGTTGTAGACATCTGGCAGTCCTCTTTTCTCTTCCCCACTCCCCTAGAAAGAAGCAGAGACGAGGACGTTCTTTTCCTGGGCATCTCTCCAGCTGCTCAGGGTTCCTAGCCTTCCTCTTGGGAAATGCAGGGCAGATGTTGGTCCAGATAGTGCATTCCTGAACGTGCTGTTTTTCTGTCATCTCTGGTGAGCAAAAACCTCTTCCATGTCAGAATTCGGAGGGATGCATAACGGAGTCTGTATGTCAGAATCAATGGTTAAGCCATGTAAAAGGAGATTTGCAATGTACAGCTATTGCTACAAAGTGGCGTTTTATAGATACATAATAATGCAAAGTAACAGAGATAAGACTCTTTATAGACACATAAAACAATACTGTTAATATTGCAACTCTTCAAAGAGCAGAAAACCATCTGGTCTCAATAATTACTTCCACATATAACTTTTTTCTTTTGATAATATTTTCGGAGTAATCAGACATACTACCTCATTATGGGCAAAATAATAGTAAATAAAACTGACAAAATGAGATTCTATTTGAAGGATAATGCTTTTTTAAAAATCACATTTATTTATTTATTTTTTATTATACTTTAAGTTCTGGGGTCCATGTGCAGAACGTGCAGGTTTGTTACATAGGTATACACACACCATGGTAGTTTCCTGCACCCATCAACTGTCATCTACGTTAGGTATTTCTCTTAATGCTATCCCTCCTCTAGCACTTACAGATTAAAAAATTAGTTGACTTTAAATTGAAAACATCTGGTGACTTACTGAGCATTTAAATGGCTTAAATTTAGCTTGTTATTTCTAAATCTTCTTGCTAATTTTCATTCCAAATAACATTTTTTTAACAGCTTCATTGAGATAAAATTTATATACCATAAAATCCAACCTTCAAAGTGCACAATTCAGTGCTTGCTAGTATAGTCACAGGGTTGTACGGCCATCACCACAGTGTCAGGACATTTTTGTTCCCCTTAAAAGAATCCCTGTGTCTATTGGCTGTCAATAGCCATCCTCGTCCCTGTCCCACCCCATCAGCAACCTCTCGTCTGCTTGGTGTCTCTATGGATTTGCCTATTCTGGATATTTCATATACATAGAATCATATAATATATGGTCTTTTGTGACTGATTTTGTTCATTGAGCGTAATGTTTTGGAGATTTTTTTCCCATGTTTTATTATGTATCAGAACTTCATTCCTTCTTGGGGCTGAAAATATTCCATTTGTAGATATACCACATTTTCCATATTCATAACCAGTTGAACATTTGGATTGTTTCCACTCTTTGGCTCTTATGAATCATACTACAATGAAAACTCGTGTACAGTTTTCTCTTTGAGTTTGTTTTCAAATTTTGGAGGATATACCTAGGAGTGGCATTACTGAGTTATTGGTAATTCTGTTTAACTTTCACAACAGCTTCACCTTTTACATTCTCACCAGCAATGTACAAATGTCTCAGTTTTTCTATATTTCTCCTTGCCAATGTTTACTATTTCTGAGGTTTTTTTGTGTGTTTGTTTGTTATTGCCATCCTAGAGGGTGTGAAGTGGTATTTCATTGTGGCTTTGACTTGCACTTCCCTAATGCCTGACAGTATTAAGCATCTTTTCATGTGCTTATTGGTCATTTGTATATTTTCTTTAAAGAAGTATCTATTCAGGTCAGGCGTGGTGGCTCACGCCTGTAATCCCAACACTTTGGGAGGCCGAGGTGGGTGGATCACGAGGTCGAGAGATCAACCCTCCTGGCCAACATGGTAAAACCCCATCTCTACTAAAAATATAAAAAATAGCTGGATGTGGTGGTGCATGCCTGTAGTCCCAGCTACTTGGGAGGCTGAGGCAGGAGAATCACTTGAACCCGGGAGGCAGAGCTTTCAGTGAGCTGAGATTGTGCCACTGCACCCCAGCCTGCTGACAGAGCAAGACTCTGTCTTAAAAAAAAAAAAGAAAAGAAAAGAAATATCTATTCAAATCCTTTGCCTGTTTGTAACTGGGTTGTCTTTTTATTATTGAGTTCTATGAGTTCTTTATGTATTCTGAATATAAATCTCATCAGAAACATGATTTCCAAATATTATTCCTGTGCTGTGGGTTGTCTTTTTTACTTTCCTAATGCCATCCTCTGCAGCACAAACTTAAAAAAATTGTACATAGTTTAATTTACCATTTTTTTGGGTTACCTTTGCTTTTGGTGTCATATCTAAGAAACTATTGTCTAACCCAAAGTTACAAAAATTTACTCTTATGTCTTCTTATGAGTGTGATTGTTCTTACATGAGATGGATAATCCATTTTGAGTTAACTATGTACCTCACATACAGTGTGAGGTAGAGATCTACTTTTAATCTTTTGCATGTGGATATGGAGGTGTCTTAGCATCATTTGTTGAAAAGACTCTTCTTGCCCAATTACTGAATTGTTTTGGTCCAAGTAACATTTTATATCTTAAATAATTTGCATCATTTGAAAGTAAAATTAAGAAGTATTATACCAGATGGTTTACTGAGGCTCAAACATGCAAAGGTTATTTATTTGTACATTTCAAATAAGTTTGTGATTTCAACACACTATGCCTAGTGTCAGTAGATACACAATAAAATATTGATAAATGAATAAACACACAAACCTGTTTGATTAATTTTTGTTTTCAAAAGTCAAGTTATGTATCTCCACCTTCATTTAAAATATTTTAAATATTAAATTACAAAATTCTGAGATTTTATAATACAGGACACTAATAAATTTACTAAATGCTTGTTGATATCTATTTGTTTTGATAAAAGCTGCTAATGTAAGGAAACTTGTTTAGAAGACTACATATATTGAAAAAGCATCTGGCTAAGTGGTCCAGTTTACCTGGAACCTGTTTTTTTGTTTTTGTTTTTGTTTTTTTAACAGTTCTCATCAGTGCTCTCTCTCAAACTAGCAATCTGCTTGTAGCAACCACTCATGACATACAAAATGCGTCATGAACTTACTTAAGAAAAGTTAGTAATTACTTAAGAAAAGTACTATGCAATGTGAAGATCATAACAACACCCATTATTGAGCATTGTATAGGTACTTCATGTCTGGTCAAGCCAATGGCCTACAGTGGCAAAATTAGTATGCTGTGGAATCTGTATGAAAACCCAGATCTGACTAAAAAAAAAAAATCAACTTTATTGAGGTGTAGTTAACATACAGTAAAATGTAACCGCGTAAGTTTGTATTTCAATGAATTTTGACACATTCACATACTCAGGTAATCATTACCACAATCAAGATATAGAATACTTCTATTGTCCCCCAAAATTGTTCTTGTGCCTCTTCACAATCTTTCCCACCCCTGACACCAGGCAAACTGCTATTCCGTCAATGTAAATTAAACTGATCTTTTCTAGAGTTTTGCAGAAATGGAGTCTTACGCTATGTATGCTTTTGTGTCTGGCTTCTTTGCATAGCATAATTTATTCATGCTGTTGCATCTTTCAGTAATTAATTCCTCTTGGTTGCTGAGTAGTATTTGATGCCACATCTATTCTATAGCACTATGGATATGCTATAATGTGTTTATCCATTCACCTGTTAGTGGACATTTAATTTTCAGTTTTGGTTATCATGAATAAATTTGCAGACAATTTGTGTAGATACGTATTTTCATTTCTCCATTTCTCCAATCTTAGGATTGGAATTGCTGGGTCGTATGGTAAGTGTGTATTTAAATTTATAGGAAACTGTCAAACAGCTTTCCAAAAGGATTATACTGTTTTGCAGTCTCACCAGCAATGTATGAAGGTGCCAGTTGCTCACCATCCTCACCAGTGCTTGGTTTTGCCATCTTCTTAAAATTTTATATATGCTAGTGAGTATGTAGTTATATTTCATTGTGCATTTAATTTGAATTTCCATGTATTTTAAAATATAAATTTTATTATCTTTGAGGTATGTCAAGGCCAATGGATCAGGATGACTGCCATGAAAAAGATAATTCAGTTAGCACAGTGGCTCATGCCTGTAATCCCAGCACTTTGGAAAGCCGAGGCAGGTAGATCACTTGAGGTCAGGAGTTTGAGACCAGCCTGTCCAACATGGTGAAACTCCATCTCTACTAAAAATACAAAAATTAGCTGAGCATGATAGCAGGCACCTGTAGTCCCGAGTCGGGAGGCTGAGGCAGGAGAATTGCTTGAACCCAGGAGACGGAGGTTGCAGTGAGCTGAATCGAGCCGCTGCACTCCAGCCTGGGAGACAGAGCCTTGCTCTGTCTCAGAAAAAAAAAAAAAAAAAAAGATCATTTGTTGTTGTCACTTGTGAAGTGCTTTTTATATGCAAACCAACCAGTTCAGAGCTTCACCCTCAACTACATCATTAGTAGAATTTTAGATTAGGTGGACAGCTACCTTTGGGAATTAGCTAGCTCTACAAGGAGCATTCCCCTCCAAGGCCAACAAGATGTCAAAGCATCAAAAATACAGAATAAAAAAACAACGATGAATACACTTGATTACTAAAGATGTTGAGCATTTTTCCATGCTCTTGTTGGTTACTCATATAACTTCTTTTGTAAAATGTTCAAACATTTTGCTCGTTTTATTGTGTTACCTTCCTATTGAGTTTTAGCTGACTAAATTCTTTTTTAAAATAATTTTAAAAAAATTTAAGTGAGACAAGGTCTTGCTCTGTTGCCCAGGCTGGAGTGTAGTGGCGTGATCATGGCTCACTGCAGCTTCAACCTTCCAGGCTCAAGCTGTCCTCCCATCTAAGGCTCCTAAGTAGCTGGTGCACAACATCACACCTGGCTAATTTTTCATTTTTATTTTTTGTAGAGACAGGGTTTCACTTTGTTGTCCAGTCTGGTCTTGAACTCCTGGACTCAAATGATCCTCCCACTTCAGTCTCTCAAAGTGTTGGGGTTACAGGCATGAGCCACCATGTCCAGCCCAAATTCTTGTATCTTCTGGATATAAGCCCTTTGTAATATATTTTTATTGCAAATGATTTCTCCCATTCTGTGATGTATCTTTTTATTTTGTTAACATCTTTCAAAGAGTTTAGGTTTTTAAATATTGGTGAAGTCTCATTTATCAATTTTTTATGGTTCATTCTTTTTGTGTTTTAGCTAAGAAATCTTCACCTACTCAAAGACCATAAAGATTTTCTCATTTTTTTCTTGAAGTTTAATAGTTTTAAATATTGAATTTAGTTGTATGATCTGTTTTGTGGGAAACTTTTATATGGCCTGAGAGGTCAAGGGTCAAGGTTAATTTTTCCCCCCACTGACGTTTGTTAAAAATAATTTCTTTTTCCAATTGAACTACTTGGCATTTTAAGTTTATTGAAAATTAAATGACCACATATGTGTTGGTCTGCTTCTGAATTCTCCATTCTCTTCCACTGATCCAAAGGGCTATTCTTCTGCTACTACTATAGTCTTTTTTTACTAAAGCTTTATAGTAAGTATTGAAATCAAGTAGTGTAAGTCATCCAACTTTGAATTGTTTGATGACTCTGAGTCTCTTTATTTTCCAAATAATTTAAAAATCAGATTTAAAACAACAACAAAAACAACAACAACAAATAGCCTGCTGGGATTTTGGTTTGGATTTTGTTGAATCTACAGATCAATTTGGAGAGAACAGAAATCTTAATAGCATTGAGTATTCCAATTCATAAACACAGTCTACAACTCCAGTTCTTCAGTCTTTAACTTTCAGTAATCTTTTGTAGTTTTCAGATTACAAGCTTACACAAGTTTTGTTTATTTCTAAGTATTTCATGTTTTGAACATTAGTATGAATTGAATTTTTTAACAATTTTGTTTTCCAGTTGATTGTTGTTAATATATAGACACACAATTAACTTTTTGTATATTGACCTTGTGTCTTGAGACCTTTCTAATTTTGCTTGTTAATTTGAAGACCTTATTTTTTGTGGATTCCTTAGAGGCTTTTATGTGTCATCTGAACAGAAAAATAATTTTACTTCTTTCTTTCCAACATGTATGCCTGTTGTTTCTTTTTCTTGCCTAATTGCACTGGCTGGGGCCTCCACTACAATGTTGAGCAAGTAATGAGTGCGAAATTGCTCATTCCTTGGGAGTTGTTTTACCTGCTTCTTTAGTTTTCAACCTATGCACATACAGATTTGTGTTTAGCAAAGACTCAAGGGGCTCTTTATACAGATCTTTGGAATTCTTTCTCTGCTTAGTTCCCTCCTCTTGGGGAATCTGTCTCATGAATTCTAACTGCCTTGCTTTCCCCAATCACCAGTTTGAATCCTCAACACAGCCAGATTTCCAGGCTCTGTTTGGGTTCCTCCTCCCCATCTTGCAGTCTTACGGTTGTCTACTGACAGAAATCCTGGGCTCACCTTATTTTTCTCCTGTGTACCTAAGGGTCATATTCCTCTACTGCTCAGTATCTGAAACTATAATTTTCTATATTTTGACTAGTTTTCTAGCTGTTTTCAGCAGGAGGGTAATTCTGGACCCTGTTACTCCTTCAAGGCTAGAATTGAAAGTAGATGCTATTTAGTATTTAATTATCCATTAAATTATTCAATTGTTTATTATTGTTGTTTTTATTGCTGTTGTCGTTTTTAATTTGGAAATTTGCTATGTGACTCAGCCAGTTTTGTTCTCGTAGGAGAAGAAAAGTTTTGATCAGTGATTCTCAGCTTGTCTTACATTAGGGTTATTGGAGATATCTAAAAAGATATCCATGTTCAGGCTGTTCTTCAGAGATTGGATTTAAATGACACCTTTATTTTTAAAAATATCATAGTTGATTATATAATGTGTTGCCGGGGTTCAGAACTACCAATTTACTCTTGGAATGCTACAGCATTTGCCAGTGTGTATTCCATGGCATCCAGCTATGACCAAAATGGATTTCTTCATTCCTGGGGATGGCCAGTCTTATCCCTTCCCAGTTGCCCCAGCAGGAATCAGCTTCCTCAGTTTACTGCCACACAAATCTCGTTTCCTAAATGTGTTGTGACTGGAGAACATTGAGCTTTAGAGGCTAGTCCTCTTGTGGTCTCTCTCATCTTCAAATGTCATAAAACCCTTCTCCGACCCCTCCGGGGCCATCCTTTTTCCTTCTCAGCTATTTGCATTGCATGACATGTGTATCTCTATGACAGCAATATTTGTTTCAAAGTATGTTTCTACCAGATATTTTAGTCCTTGAAGGGTAGGGGGAGGTTTCTTTAATATCTTCTTATTCTTCCTTACTAAAATAATAACTGAAAGTGGAGACATTAGTATGTATTCTTCCTGTAAAGTAGAGTGTTGTGCACTTAATATTTATTAAATTTGAGTAGGCTACTTTGGAGCTTGATGTTTGAAAATGTACGGTGGGCAAAAATATTTCCTCTCTTATGGAAAATATATTCTGTCAAAGTATGTTTTCAAATTTTCCCTAAGTCAATTGGTGGGGGAGGAATGCAAACCCCATGTTTCAAATGACATTATTTATAGTGGTTCTTGAACTCATTTCATGCCTCTAATCTTTTTCCACATAATTAAATTCATCCTTTAGGGACAAGAATTTGGTTATGCCTTTCTACCTTTAGGCATTTATATTTCAGAGATAAAATTACTTGACTTTGATGAATTTTGCTATTTATACCATTTCAGCTTTTAAGTCCAGAAAATTTTATTAGGTTAGATTATTTTTAAAATAAATAAATAGGATGGAAAATTAATTTCCAGAGGGATAATGTGATATGCTAATAATAGTGATATTATTATCGTCCATGCTAACACCTAGTGCATCATATATTTATTTAGTCAATCTTTTAAGCATTAATACTGATACGATCGTAATTCAGATGGGCCTAACAGGCATGTAGAGAACGCTGTGCTCAGCAGCAACAACATAACAGCATACACATTCATCTCAAATGCATATGGGACATTTCTCAGGAAAGATCATATGTTATGTCACAAGTATTGTTAGAATACTTAAAGAATCTTATTGATATTTAAGATGTAGATATTATAGAAAATATCTTCTTTGATCACAATGGGATAAAGTTAGAAATCAGTCACAGACGTAAAACTAGAAAATTCACAATGTTTTGGAAATTAAACACCTTCTTAATCAATGGATCAAAGAAGAAATCACAAGGAAATTAGAAATTAGAAAATACTTAAAGATGAATGAAAATGAAATTACAACACACCAAAACCTATGTGACCTATGAAAGCAGTGGCCAAAGGGAACATTAAAAAACAAGAAAGATCTCAAATCAACAACCTAATTTTACAACTTAAGGAACTGGAAAAATAAGAACAAACTAAACCCAAACATAGCAGGTGAAAGAGAATAATAAAGATTAAAGATAGACAAAATCAGTACTAGAAACAGTAGAGAAAAATTAATGCAAAGAAAAGCTGATTCTTTGAAAAGGTCAACAAAATTTAGAAAACTTTAGCTAGATGGACTAAGAAAGATAGAGAAGACTCAAAATACTAAAATGAGAAATAAAAATGGAGACATTACCGCTGACTCTATAGAAATAAAAAAGGATGACAAGAGGTTACTATGAATGATTGAATGCCAAAATATTGACTATCCTAGATGAAACGGATAAATTCCTAGAAATATGTAACCTACCAAGACAAACTTATGAAGAAATAGAAAAATCTAAATAGACCTGTAGCTAGTAAGGAGATTCAACCAATAACTAAAAATATCCCAGAAAGGAAAAGCCCTGGACCAGATAGCTTCACTGTGAATTCTGTCAAACATTTAAGGAACTAATATGAGTCCTTCTCAAACTTTTCAAAAAATGGAAGAGGAAAGAATGCTTCCTAACTCATTCTATGATCCTACCATTACCCTGACACCAAAGTGACACAAATACACTACAAAAAAAGAAAACTACAGAACAATATCCCTTGTCAACATTGATGCAAAAATCCTCAACAAAATACTAGCAAATCAAACTCAATGTTATGTTAAAAATATTATAGACTATGATCAAGGGATATTTATTCCTGGAACACAAGAGTGGTTCAACATGCAAAAAGTAATCAATATAATACACCACAGTAACAGAATGAAGGAGAAAAATCACGATTATCTCAATTGATACAGAAAAAGCATTTGACAAAATTCAACACATTTTAATGATAAAAAGCACTTCATAAACTAGGAATAGAAGGAAACTACCTCAACACAATAAAAGCCTTATGTGGAAAACCCACAACAGACATCATATTCAGTGGTGAAAGACTGAAAGCTTTTTTTTCTGAAATCAGGAAGAAGACAAGATGCCACTCTCCCATCTTCTATTCAACATCGTGCTGAAAGTCCTAGTCAGAGAAATTGTACAAGAAAAAAAGAAAGAAAGAAAAGGCATCCACATTGTAAAAGAAGAGCTGAAATGATCTTTGTTCACAGATAATATGATCTTACATCAAAAAACCCCAAAATTTCACAAAAAACCTACTAGAACTAATAAATGAAGTTACTAAAGTAGGAGCATACAAAGTTAACACACAAAATCTAGTTAACATTTTTATGCATCAACAATAAGCAATCTGAAAACAAAATTATGAAAGAAATTCCATTGACCGTAGCACCTAAAAAAAAACAATACCTAGGTCTTAACAAAAGACTTCTTCAATGAAAACTACAAAACATTGCTGAAAGAAAAAATTTAAGAAAACATAAATTGAAATACATTCCACATTGATTAATTGGAAGGCTTAATATTGTTAATATTGTTAAAATGCCAATATTACCTAAAGCAATCCACAAATTCAATGATGTAATTCTTATCGAAATCCAATGCTGTTTCTTACAGAAATAGAAAAATCCATCCTATAATTCATATGGAATCTCAAGGGAACCTGAGTAACCAAAACAATCTTCAGAGAGAAAATCGAAGCTGGAGGACTCACATTTTCGGATTTTAAAACTTATTACAAAGCAACTCTAACCAAAGAAGTGTGGTACTAGCATAAAGAAAGACATGTAGATCAATGGAATATAATAGAAATTGCACAAATGTATCACCACATATGTGGTCAAATGATTTTTTGACAAAGGTACCAAGACAATTCAATGGAGAAAGGACAGTCTTTCCAACAAATGGTGCTGGAAAAAGCTGGATAAACACATGCAAAAGAGTGAAGTTGGACCCTTACCTAATGCCATGTACAAAAATTAACTGAAAATTGATCAAAGAGCTAAATGTAAGACCTAAAACAATAAAACCTTTAGGAGAAAATGTAGGGCAAAAGCTTTATCACATTGGATTTGCCAGTAATTTATTGGATATGACACCATAAGCACAGTCAACAAAAGAAGGGATAGACAAATCGGACTTCACAAAAATGAAAACATTTTGTGCTTCAAAAGACACTAAGAACTAAGTAAACAGACAACCTATAGAATGAGAGAAAATATTTGCAAATTATGTATCTTATAAGGGATTAATATCCAGAATATATAGAGAATTTCTAAAACTCAACTATAAAAGAAACAAATCGATTCAAACATGGACAAAGGACTTAGCCATATCTCCAAAGAGGATATACAAGTGACCAATAAGCACAAGAAAAGATGCCCAATATCAGTAATAATTAGGGAAATGTGAATCAAAACTACATGAGATACCACCATAGACACACATTAGGATTGCTACTAACAAAAATCAGAAAATAACAAGTGTTGTAGACGATGTGAAGAAATTGGAACTCTTCTTGTACTTTGTTGGTGGAAATGTAAAATGGTACAGCCACTGTGGAAAACAGTATGGCAGTTCCTGAAAAAAATTAAAAATGGAATTACCATATGATCCAGCAATTCCATTTCTGGGCATATACCTAAAAATTAAAAGGAAGATCTTGCAGAAATATTTGTATACCTATGTTCACAGCAGCATTATTCACAATAGGTAAAACATGGAAGCAATTCAAGCACCCATGGATAGATGATTGGATAAGCAAAACATGGCGTATTCATGCCACGAAATATGATTTAACCTTAAAAAGGAAAGTCTGCAGTGTATTACAACATGAATGGATCTTGAGGAATAATTCTAAGTGAGATAAGCTAATCATTAATAGATACTGTGTGATTCCACTTATATGAGATATTTAAAGTAGTCAAAATCATACAGAAAATTGAATGGTGTTTGACAGGGATAAGAGTGGAGTAAATGGGAGTTATTGTTTAATGGGTATAGAATTTCAGTTATACAAAATGAAAAGAGCTATGGAGATGGATGGTGGTGATGCTTACACTGCTGAATTGTATATTTAAAAATGGTTATGAATGTATTTAATGTCACTGAATTGTATATTTAAAAATGATTAAGAGGGTAAATTTTATGTTATATGTATTTTATCACAATAAAATTTTTAAAAATCCCAATTTAAAAAAAGACTGGGACCAGACGGCTTCACTAGTGAACCCTACCAAACATTTACAAAACTAATGCTAATTATTCTGAAATGCTTACAGAAACTAAAGAGGAGCCAGTATTTCCAAACTCATTTTATGAGGCTAGCATTCCCCTGAAACCAAAGCCATATAAATGCACTACAAGAAAATTACAGACCAATATCTATGATGAACTTAGATGCAGAAATCGACAATGAAATACTTGCAAACCAAATTTAACAGAATGTCAAATGCATCACATACCGTGATCAATTTCAGTTTATCTCTGGGATGCAAGGATGGTTCACCAAATGTAAATAAATGTGATACACTATAGTAACAAAATGAAGGATATAAATTAAATTACATGACTATCCCAACAGGTGCAGAAAAAGCATTTGACCAAATTCAACATCTTTTCATGATAAACTTTTCAACAAATTAGGTATAGAAGGAACTTGCTTCAACACAGTAAAGGACATCTATGACAAACCCACAACAAATATCATACTCAATGGTGAAAAACTGAAAACTTTTCTTCTAAGGTCAGTAACAAGGCAAGAATTTCCACTCTCACCAATTCTATTCAGTATAGTATTATAAATCCTAGCCAGATATATTAGGCGAAAAAAGGAATAAAAGACAGCCAAATTGGGAAAGAGGAAGTCAAGTTGTTTGCAGATAATATACTATATAGAGAAAACCCTAAATACTTCATAAAAAAATTGTTAGAACAAATAAATTCAGTAAAATTGCAGGATACAAAATCAACACTTAAAAATCAGTTGCATTTCTTATTTTATTTATTAATTTAATTTATTTTATTTTATTTTATTTTTTTTTGCGATGGAGTCTTGCTCTGTTGCCAGCCTGGAGTGCAGTGGTGCAGTCTTGGCTCACTGCAACCTTTGCCTCCCGGGTTCAAGTGATTCTTCTGCCTCAGCCTCCCAAGTAGGTGGGACTATAGGCGTGTGCCACCATGCCCAGCTAATTTTTTGGTATTTTTAATAGAGATAGGGTCTCACCATGTTGGCCAAGATGGTCTCAATCTCTTGACCTTGTGATCCACCTGCCTTGGCCTCCCCAAAATCAGTTGCATTTCTATACAGTAACAATGAACTGTGTAAAAAAGAAATTATGAAAACCATCCCCTTCATGGCAGTATCAAAAATGATAAAATATCTAGGAATAAATTAAATCAAGAAGGTGAAAGTCTTGTACAATGAAAACCACAAATCACTGATGAAAGAAATTGAAGAAGACACAAATAATTAGGAAGATATTTCTTGTTTATGGATTGGAAGAATTTATACTGCTAAAGTGTCCATATTATCCAAAGTTATCTACATATTCAATGCAATCCCCATTAAAATTTCAATTATATTTTTCACAGCATACAAATAACAATCATAAATTTGTATGAAACCACAAAACATCCCAAATAACTAAAGTAATCTTGAGAAAGAAGAACAATGTTGAAGTCATGATACTTCCTGATTTCAGTCTATATCACAAAGCCATAATAATCAAAACAGTATGGTACTGGCATAAAATCAGGAACCTAGATCAAGGGAACATCATAGAGATCCCAGAAATAAATCCACACATATGTAGTCAAATAATCTTTAGCAAGCAGTGCCACAAATTCGCTACAAGGAAAAGGCAATCTCTTCAATAAATGATGTTGAGAAAACTGGATATCCACGTGGCAAAGAATGAAATTACATTCTTGACTTACATCATACACAAAAATCAACTCAAGATGGATTAAACACTTAAATATAAACCTGAACCTGTAAAACTACTAGAATAAAACATAGAGAAATAGCTCCTTGATATTGGTGTTGGCAAAATTTTTTGGATATGACATCAAAAACATAAGCAATGAAAGAACAAATAAACAAGTGAGACTACATCAAACTAAAAAGATTATACACAGCAAAGGAAACAGTTAATAAAATGAAAAGGCAACCTGTGGAATGGGAGAAAATATTTGCAAACCGTATATCTGTTAAAGGGTTAATTTTGAAAAAACTAAGGAATTCCAATAATGCAAACGTAAAATGAATAAAAAACAAACAAAACCAAATAACTCTGTTAAAAATGGTAAAAGGATTTCAATAGACATTTTTTCGAAGAAGACATACTAATGACCAACAGGTATATAAAAAGGTGCTCAATATCACTAATCATTAGGAAAATGCAAATCAAAACCATGAGCTATCACTTCACATCTGTTATTCATAGAATGGCTACTATCAAAATAACAAAAGATAACTGTTGGTGAAGATGTGGAGAAAAAGGCAACCTTGTAAACTGTTGGTGGGAATGTAAGTTGGTACAATAGATTTTATGGGATAGAGTATTGGGGTTCCTCAAAAAATTAAAAATAGAACTAGCATATGATATAGCAATCCAGTTCCTGAAAATGTATACAAAGAAAATGAAGTTGGTATGTCAAAGAAATATCTGCACTTCCATATTTATTGCAGCATTATTCATAATAGCCAAGACGTGGAAACCACCAAAGTGTCAATCAATGAATGAATACATAAAGGAAATGTTGTGTGTGTATGTACACATATACACAACAGATACACAATGACACAATGGAATATTATTCAGTCTTAATAAAAGAAAGAAATCCTGCCATTTGTGACAATATGGATAAACCTAGAGGATGTTATGCTAAGTGCAATAATCTAGACACAGAATGACAAATATTGCATGATCTCACTTATCAGTGGAATCTAAAAAAAGCCAGCTCATAAAAATGGAGAGCAGGCTATTATGCCTAGCGGGTAGCCCTGCTTTGTCTGTGGAGCAGACATTTTCTTGTACTCTGTTGCTCTAATAAACCTGATTTGATTTCACTTAAAAAATAAAAGAGTAGAGTGGTGGTCTCTAGGGGTGGAGGGGTGGGAGAAATGGGGAAATGTTAGACAAAAGGTACAAACTTTCAGTTATATATGAATAATTTCTGGAGATCAAATGTACAACATGATGACTATAGTGAATAATAATATATTAAATCCTTCAAATTTGCTAAGAAAGGAGATCTGAAGGGTACTCATCTTACACACACACACAGAGTAACTGTCTGAGGTGATAGGTATGTAAATTAGCTTGATGGTTGTGATCATCTCACAGTGTATATGTATACCAGATTATCACATTGTACACCGTTAAGTATAGACAATTTTCATTTATCAATCATTCTTCAAGCTGGAAGGAATAAAAGCAGTATTTCACTAGAGTCATCTAAATCCCAGTTATACGGTTACTCCTTGTGGAGAGCAGTTCAATGGAACTCAAAGGTAAAAAATGAAGTAAATAATGTTTCCCTTCATGAATCTAAATATTAAGGCAAGAAATAGGGACACGTGGGAATGGACCCAGGATACTGAAAATGCTTTGCCTGATGACTTCCACTAATGGCATGTTTTGGTTGGGTAAGATACAAGAGAAACACTGCATTTGCCAAGAATATGAACATGTATCTGCTCAGTCTCTGGCCATAAAGACAAAGGCAGAGGCCGTTGGCTGTCAGTGAGGAAGAGCTGAGGGCCATGCCAGAAAGTGCCAGAGTAATAGTAGGAAAGGACCACACAATGGGTCCCTTTGAGAACTAATTACTCTGAGATCTTGGATTTCTCACCAACCATAAAATTCAGTTTGGTGAGATAAATATATTGTTTATCCATTGACCATGGAACTTGAGGACTTTGGCGTCATTTCTGAAATTGCATGTAGGGAAGGAAATGGAACATTCACATTTATTAAATAGCCTCATTTGCTCTTTGGTGTGTTAGGTGCTTTCACATACATTGTCTTGTTTAAAAGAATCCATAAGTGGTTTCACTGGACCTAAAGAGGAGGCTATAAAATTGGCAGAACGAGTTGGATATTTCTGCTACAGATTTTGCTTGATGGAAGTAATGCATTTCACGTAGGCTTGACTCTGTTTTTCTAGTTGCCAATCACAGTGAGTGAATGTTGTTCTTAGATGAAGGACTTCATTCATTAGTGTGTGTGCTGCTTTTTTTTTTTTTTTTTTTTCTCACCTACTGGTCCTTGTTCTGTTTTCTTTCCCCTACTGATTTTCTTGACCTGCTTTGTCCCACTCTTTATTTTTGGTTAATGTCATGTATTGGTAACCTATTGTGTCCCCCAAGCACTCAGCCCCCACTTATTCTGTAGTGCTCTCCTCTAGTTAGAGACACACACTGCTCTCTGGAGGTCTTATGTAATGGGCTACAATCAACGGCCTTAAGACAGTTCTATTCTGTATTATTTTTCCTTATTTTTTCCTCTTGTTTCTTAAAAGGGAACTACCTTGGCAGAGAAATAGAAGTCTATCTCATATTATCTCTCAGTTAATTATTCTTGTTAAAATGAGTGTGAGCTAAAGGATATTCATCAAAGGGGGCCAAGCGAAGAAAGTAAAAGAAGAATAGGAAGATTGCTGTTGTGATTGGTTTACTCTGTATTGAAGATATAGAATAAATAGAAGGTGCTGTTCAGTTTACACATGTGATGGATGGCCCAGCCCACAGGCCTGAAGGAAATCGTATCTGAAAAGTGCTTATTTGGGTCTTGTGACCTGGCAGGAGCTGCACAGACTTGCCTTGGACTGCCAAAGGCCAAATATGTAGACATTATGTACAAATGTTCTCAGATGCAAAGTCATCATTTTCACCTCTGTAATATTGAAATACCTGAAAAGTTCCGTGTTAGTAGATTATTTAAAATACTCATCTCTGGTTCTTTGTCAGGCACAATCTGCTTGCAGTCACTCACTTGTTTCCATTTAGATCTTTGCATGTTCCAAAGTTGGGATCTCTGTTCTTGAGAAACAGAAAGAAAGAAACAATTTAAATGCAATGTGTTATATAAGTATTGTACCAATTACAGTAGGGAGGGGTGTATTAATTCTGCCTTTTTGTTTTCTGTAATTCTGATGCTTTGACATCTTGGAGCCTTGCTAATTCTGGAAGACTGACTGCTTTTCCTAGGACTAGCCAAATCCTAGAGGTCGTAAACAACTCACCACCAGAGAGTATGACTTTCACATACAGACCAACCAATCCATAGTCTACAGACCCAACCACCTCCTCTACTGGGCTTTCACACTCAAGGCTAATATTCTCCACGCTAATCACTCCAGGGCCAGGGACCACACAACTGAGGACACCCACTATACCCCAGAGCATGCTGAAATTATTCAAACTAGACAATCCTAAGCCTTCTTACCTTGCCCAGCCTTGACTTTTCTGCAGAAACCACAATAAAGGCTACTGCCCACATTTTTTCTTCACCTCCCTTTTTTTCGTGACCTACCTTGGTGCTTCCCCATATGGCCCCATATGGCATGGCTTGCCTCCTCCTCTTGGGAACTGTGAGTAACAAACTCTTTCCAATGGCAGTCATCTCCTCATCTGTTGTCTTCGCCATACCTGAATAATAACAAAATCTGCATTTCAAAACAAAGGGCTACACTGGCCTGGGAGCTTGGAGAAGGTGTCCCCAGGGATTTCCTGGGTTTGAAAGCACTTTGTGTTGGGTGACTGATTTTACAATGGAGATGTAGGGAAAGGGAAGAAAAGGATTCAGAGAGTGAAGACAGCACATAAAAAAGCAAAGGTGTGGTTTGTTCAGGGAACAATGGATATGCGGGATAGTATGAGGATGGGAAGAGGAAGGAGGTAGAAGATGAAGATGGAAAGATCAGCTGGGTTAGATTGCCAAGGGCCTTGTTGGGCCAACTGAGGAGCTGGATTTTATCCTTTTTGTTTGAGAAGGCAGCAGACGTTTTAATCATGACAGCAGGATGAAGAGGTACATGTTATCAAAAGGTAACTGGCAGCCACATGGAGGCTGACTGTGAGCAGAGAAAAGTCTGGAGCCTGGGAGGCTAGTTCAAAGTTGCCTCAAAACTTCAATTATAAATGTAAAAACAGGGATCGAGAAAGGCTAAAGGTCAGACCGGTCAGTAGGGAGGGAATCAGGAGCAACATTTGCATCTCTGTACTCTCTCATATGTTGTCTGCTGTCATGATATACTTCTGAGCTTCAGAAAAGTTCCCTTGCAAAGTGTGGGTGGGTGAAAGTACTGGTAAAGCTACCACACATTACTTGAGTACCTTCTGCATTTTCTTCATCTCCAGCTGTATTTGGAAATTCATGGCAACTATTTATATGAGCAAAGAGAATTTAAAAAGTTGATGTATTAGAATCAAAAGGAAAAAAGTGTTTTACATTTTGCATTATCTTAACTCTTATGTAGGACATAATTTTCTTCCCTTTTTTTCTTCTAGTTCTCATTCTCCCTTTTTCCTTTTCCCTTGCCCTGCAAAAGTGTTTATGATACTCCCATATTCCTTTGCTTTAGAAGAAGTTGTGTTTCTTTTAAAGTTAAAAACCATTTTATCTGCAATATTAGTTGAGTTCAATAATACCTTCTTCAAAGCCAGAAACATTTCAGAGCTGACAATAAAGGATTTTGAATATCTTCACAAAGTTATTTAGAATTGTCTGCTTTTATATGCATCCGATGCCATGACTAGTGAAAGAAAGATCGATGAATAATGATCGTAGTTTGCCAAGAGGAAGGGAGAGTAAATCAAAGAATAATTTAATTCCTCTCACTATCAACTTGTCTTCTTCAAAAGTTTCCTGGCTGAAGAAAGTCTTATTAGGTACATTGTTATAGTGCGAAATAAATGACATACTGGATTATTCACACCACTGCAAAAATTGATTTTGTTTCTCCTGCCTGCTGAATTCCAAACTAAAAAGATTTGACTGTTATCCAATTGTAACTGTTGTCATGTAGCTTTACAATTACCAGAGCTAGACTTATGAAAAACCAGCCAGTATATTGTTCTTCAATATTTGACATATTTTTGTTTCTTTGTTCATCTTTTCTTTATCCTTTCTCAATTAAGTTCTCTAGTACTATACCAAACACGTAACAACCGATTTTCCCCATAAGAAGATTTTAAAAAGTGAGGCAAAAAATATTGATATTACAAATGTGACAGTACAAATATTTTCCTTCTGAAAGATTAGAAAGGATTAGTCACTTCCTGTTTTTAGATCGAATTAAGTTAATATAACACAAGGTCCCCCATAGTGCTTTGTGCTGTTTACAGTTATCCTTGTTTAAATGCAAAAATTCACAACTCCTGGGAATCCTGACTAGCAGTGGCAGAGACTTTTGGGATGACCTAGGCAAAAGTCTCTGTGAGGCCCTTTGATCCCTTGTTAATTGCAGAATCATCAAATCTTCAGCTTGCTTGCCAGTTTCTCTCCCTGTCTGATTCCAACTTGTTCTTGATAGCAACTGTGTATTTTCTTTTTGCAGACTCCAGCTATGTGGCTTCCCTACCTTTGTCATGACATGAGGTTTATTGACCTTCAGCTGAGTGGAGGTTTGACTAAATAAAGAATTCTCACAATATCATAAAGTCCGTGAAGGCCAGGATTCTTGGCCTTGAGATTCTGAGATTCTTTTAAATACAAAAATCCCATCTAGTACACAGTCCATGTAATGTGTAGTGAAGATGGGTGTCATGGTCATTAATCTTAGTAAGTTATGGGACGTTGCAGAGAAAAAAGTCTATGGTCCTGTTTCTGTGAGTTCTGAGTATTAATCTTTGACGGTTGTTGGATTCTTAATCCTTATAAGGCTGTTCTAAGGTAAATATATTGAACCAAAAGCATTTTAAGGCTTAGCTTCTCAGGTTGTCTAGGTATTTATTTAAATTCAGGAAATTAATGTATACTTATACTTTGCATACACAATGCAAAACCAAATGCAGGCTATGGACAAAGGGTGTGGTGCCTTGTACAATACCTAACATACAGTTAATCCTAAAGCAATTATTTGTCCAATGGAAATAGATTTGAAACATAATAGATGTGAAAATGGAAAATGATCAGTCTTTTGAGTCTACAAATGTTATTTCTGTTGGTTGAAGTTTCCATGATTCCTTATCTGTTGGGCAAAATTAACTCTCTGCAGGAAACCCACCTACAGTGATATGTAAATTCAATTTATTGATAAAAGAACGCTTACCTATCTAGAGAAAACAGCCTATCTTAAATGTTCTCAATTTAAAAAAATTATTTGTAAACACAGACATTTGGCATTTTCTGAAAGCATGTTAAAAAAAGAGAAAGGGGCCATCACAATTACAAATATAAATGAAGAGTTAATGACTGACATGGAAGCTATGGTCAGAGGAGTGTAGGGTCATATAACTCCTGAAGTGAACTTTCAAGATCATCTAGTATCAACTCCATCATAGTAAAGATGAAGAGACTGAGAGCCAGAGTGAGCATTGCTTTCCCGGTGTTAGGTAGGTAGTTCAATCTTTGTTTTTCTATCTTTCTTGCTCTTTTATCAGTTCATTTACTTCTTATAATTTGTTTGAATTCCTGCTATGTGCCAACCATTGTATAATATGCTAAAGAAATAAAGAAGATGAATAATTTTTTTTTTACCACACCAAGAATCTAGAAAAAGGAAAATTAGAGAGAAAAACTTTAATTATGATAATTATGTAGTACTTTACAGTTTTCCCAGTATTTTTGGATAGTTAATTCTGTCTAACCATGGCAAACAACTTTTTGCTTTAACTACCACATTCAATATTTCTTTTTTCTTTTTCTTTTTTTTTTTTTTTGAGACAGAGTTTCCCTCTGTCATCCAGGCTGGAGTGCAGTGGTGGGATCTTGGCTCACTGCAATCTCTACCTCCTGGGTTCAAGGGATCTTCCTGTCTCAGCCTCCAGAGTAAGCTGAGATTACAGGCACGCACCACCATGCCCAGCTAATTTTTTTGTATTTTTAGTAGAGACAGGGTTTCGCCAAGTTGGTCTAGTCTCAATCTCCTGACCTCAGATGATCCCCCTGCGTTGGCCTCCCAAAGTGCTGGGATCACAGGCATGAGTCACTGCGCCCGGCCTCAATATTTCTTTAAACTTAACGTGGGGAGAACCTTCTCTGAATGTTAGACCCATCAGCGAGCATCCTTCTACCTAAGAATGATCTAAGAAGAATTATTCATCTGACTCACAAATTTGAAACTGTGGAAGACCAGTGGAATTTAATACATTTTTGTCTTCTGATATTAACCAGACTTGTATAGATTGGACAATATAAGCTAATCCTCTCTGAACCAGTCGACCATCAATGTTTGAAATAATTTGTCAGGAATTTATCTTTAATGGTAGTCTTTCAAACTCTAAGGCAGTTATCACAATGCAAATCTCCCAAATAGGCAATCAATTGCTAACCATACCTATAATCAAGGTCAATTTCACTCCAAGATACTTTAAATATTTAACTTACTGCCCAAAATAGATTCTCTGAGTGGCCATGGAATCTCATGGTTAAGGTTTTAGAGCATCCAAAACTGGGTTGTGATATGCAACTAGCAATGATCAGATGATATAACTACAACCTAAGCAAGATGTTCCATGGCAATGACTGCAGCCAATGGTGACGATTACTTGAGGATTAACTTCCCAACAACCTGGGCAGAGAAGCTTGGTCAGGATAAGATTTTAAAGACATCATGTATTTGCTGATCTCTTTGGACTCCTTTATTACTATGGTTTGGAGGAACTTACAGTTTAGTGGGAGGAGACGTGGAAGTCATTTTGCATGAAATGTTTTGGCTTAAAGGAGTCCACTTCTCACAGGCAATAGATTGAGGGGAAGATAACTGAGAAGACTTTCTGAAAGGTCGGATCTGAGCTTAGTCCCCGAGGATACTTGAGTGTTGGCCAAGTGCTGAATGATGGGAGGGGTGTTTGAAGCAGAAGAAACAATATGGACAAACTCAGGGAGACACAAAACAAGAAGGTAGTTATGTCCGACTCTGATTTGATGTTAGCAAAGTGGAAAGTGCAAGGTGAAGAGGACTAGGAGGTGAAGCTAGGGAGCTAACTAGGTCCTATCATGAAGGACTCATAGCAATGGACCTAGCTGATGATGGCCTGAGCTGGGATAGGAGAAGTAGGAATAGAGGAGGGACTACTTCTGCCTACAAAGCCCCTGATTTCTCACAGTAGTTGTCAGCAGTTTCACTGGAAAAAGAAAATGTCCTCTGCATAGACTCATTTTATTTTAGTCAAACTTTACACTTAACCAGCTCCCCCAAAAATGAGACCAAAGCAGTAGTTTTTAAGTTTACATTGGAAGTCTGTGTATAGTTTTTTACTAACCTGGTGTTTGGGAAGGACCAAGTGATATTTGGGAAGGGCCATTGAGTACCTCTGTCTAGAACCCGCACTGTGTACTTCCAGAAGGGGACATGCAGTAGACTACCATATGAATGATGCTCCCTGGAGCTGTGTAGTGTAAATGCCTCTGTTTGGAACTGAATTTGCTTTAACGTGAAGAGAAACCAATTGTGCACAGAATTTCTAGCACTTTGATTTCTTTTAAAGCTTCACAATTCATCTCTTAAAAATGTTGACACCAGCTGATAGAGATATTGAAACACTTCATCGTTTGTCTAGTTAGCTCGATTTCCTTGGTAAATGACAGTATTGTCTAAGGTAATCTTCAGGACTTTTTGTTTAGAAGAGTCTATATTTATGGGGATTGGTGTGTTTTCTATTGCTCAGGTTATAGGAATTATAGTTCAGATAAAAACAAAGCACAGGTCAGGTGCAGAGGCTTATGCCTGTCATCTCAGCACTTTGGGAGGCTGAGGTGGGTGGATCACGAGGTCAAGAGATCAAGACCATCCTGGCCAAGAGGTGAAACCCTGTCTCTACTAAAAATACAAAAATTAGCTGGGCATGATGGCAAGTACCTGTAGTCCCAGCTACTCGGGAGGCTGAGGCAGGAAAATCGCTTGAACCCAGGAGGCGGAGGTTGCAGTGAGACGAGATTGTGTCACTGCACTCCAGCCTGGGCAACAGAGCGAGACTCCATCTCAAACAAACAAACAAAAAACAACAACAAAACACAAAACACAACTTGCCTTTTTCCCCTTATTCCACCTGCCCCACAAAAATGGTTGAGAATTTATAGGCGATTTCTTTAAAAACAAAACAAAACAAAATGTGGTGTCATAAGACTGCTAAGTCTACTATGTATAATAGCAATTGCAGTTTTTGCCACTAAAAAGAAAGGCAAAACCCGCAATTACTTTTGCACCAACCTAATACTGTGGGCCACTTAGCTGTAAAGGAAATGTCACATAAAAGATAACTAGGATGGGCTGTTGCAGGTGTACAAGGCTGACTCTCCTGAGGCCAACTGCATAGGTTCTGTTCTGACCCAAGAGTTTTCTGACTTGCAATTATGAATTGTAGAGACCATAAATCTTTATTTTATCTAAAGAAGAAAATTACAGGAAGGGTTTCTGGTTCAAGGCGAGTCCTTTGCCTAATAGACTGGAACTGGTGCAAGCTTTCTCTTTCCATTGCTGACAATCTAATGGCTCTCCTCTGGGTGAGAAGAGCAGCCTCAAAACCATCATATGAAGGACCACATCAAAGGCTGATTGTCTTCTGGGTCATGTTGTTTCTTTGACAGGCCATGCTTTTGAATGCTTTTTCAAAATAAGGAGATATCCTCCTCTTTTCTTAATGTTTCAGTTTAATTTTTTCCCATTGTCTTGTTCAAAGTGAAAAATGTTCCTTCGGCCCATTTTTTTTTATATACTGCTGACAGGATAAAAGACAGTGAGTCATTTGGTTTGGCGCTCTGACGTTCCCTGCATTCCCCCCCCACTCCATGTCAACTGGAAGTCTATTCTTCCTTGCTCCCCCTCCTTCCCAAAGTGACAGTGGGCCAGGAGACATTTTAAAATTAGCTCACATTGATTTATGAATGGGCTTTATTCTTTCACCTTTAATATATGCGTTAATGCCTTTTTCCTGTCAGAGTTCTGGCAAGCCCTTCTATTTATTGATATGCAGTTTTCCTAGATTGTGTGGAGTAGCCAGGGGGAAAGTAGGAGGATATGCCTGCTTGTATGTGGGAGTGATTATAAACTTCCTTAGGCAATGGCAAATACCTGTGGTGATCAAGTTAGGAATCACGTTGGAACTGAGCCATGCAGTCACTGAGACTCTATGTAGGTGAGGAAAGGACATTTCTAGTTGTAGCTGCATTTTCACTGTCAGTAGAAGATGGTTTCATGGTAGTCTACAGGACCTTAAAGAATCTGGTCCCCGGTCCTTCTCCGGACCTGTCTTCTCTCACCTTACTCTCTCTGCCTCCGTCACCCTGGCCTCCTTGTCATTCCTTGGGCATGCCAGCTACATTCTGCCTTAGGACCCTTGTGCTGGCTGTTTCTGCTGCTAGAATCTCTTTGCCTATACATCTTCCTGGCTAACTTTTACAGATCTTTGCTCAATTCTCATCTCAATGACACCATCTCTGAATGGACACTTAGGAGTCCTCCTTTTTTCTACTTTTCTTTTTTCCCATAGAACTTACTTATTATGAAATGGTAAATAATTCACTTATTGGACCTATTGTCTGTCGTGCCTGGCATATAGTAAGCCCTCAAAAAATAATTGTTGAATAAAGAACATACATAAGCCAGGGAGGTCTTTACCATTAGCACCCCCTGTTTGACCCCACCCTTGCTGTTATCCTATATGTTTTCTTTTCTTTAAACATTCTTTTTGCTTGAAATAACTTATTCAATTTCAGTATTTTCCAATAGACTGCACACTTCTCTAGCACGGGACCATGTCTATTTTTTAAATTTCCAACATTTGCATAATAATATGAATACAATAATTATTATATGAAGAAAGACAGTGTGGACAACATTGAATTATATTGAAGGTTGTTATCTATTTCCTGGATAAGTGAGTTATTTTAATCTTAAGTATATGCTATGGCCACAACTTAGAGCATTTTGCACTGTCCTCTCCAGGTCACCAGGTATGTGTTAATGATACCCTAGAGCAGACATCTGGAAATACTAATATCTCACATACGCTTTAAAATGAACTGAAGAAACTACTACACAATCCGCCAATTCCACTGCTGGGTATATATCCAAAGAAAGGAGATCAGTATATCAAAGAGATATCTGCACTCCTATATTTACTGCAGCACTATTCATAATAGCTAAGACATTAAATCAACCCAAGTATCCATCAGTAGATGAATGGATAAAAAAATGTTGTATACACACTCAATGGAATATTATATGGCCACAAGAAAGAATGAAATCCTGTTATGTGCAGCAACATGGATGGAGCTGGAGGTCATTATTGTTCGTAAGATAAGCCAGGCATTGACAGACAAATATCACATTATCAGTCACATGTGGGGGCAAAAAAGTAGATGTTCTGGAAGTAAAGAGTAGAATGATGATTACCAGAGGCTGGGAAGGGAAGTAGGGGGATGAAAATAAGTAGGTTAATGGATAGAAACATACAGTTATGTTGAGGAGATAAGTTATAGTAGTCAATAGTACAGTAGGAAATTACAGTTAACCATAATTTATCATATATTTCAAAATAGCTGGAAGAAAAATTTGTTATGTTCCCAACACAAAGAAAAGATAAATATTTGAAGTGATGGATATTTCTATTACCCTAATTTTATCATTATATATTATATAGGTATCAAAATATCACATATACTCCCAAAATATCACATACACCCCCAACTATGATATGTCAATTAAACATGTAAAAAAAGAAAACTACACTGAGGTGGGAGGATTGCCTGAGGCTGGGAGTTCAGTACAAACCCCATCTCTACCAAAAAAAAAAAAAAAAAAATAGCTGGGTGGGGTGTGCACCTGTGGTCCCAGCTACTCAGGAGGCTGAGGTGGGAGGATGGCTTGAACATGAGAGGCAGAGGTTACAGTGAGGCGAGACCACACCACTGGCCTCCAGCCTGGTGACAGACCAAGATGTGTTGAGAGAAAGAGAGAGAGAGAGAAAGAAAAAAAGAAAGAAAGAAAGAAAAAAAGAAAGAAAGAAAGAAAAAAAGAAAGAAGGAAGGAAAATTATAATACAAATAAACAGAAGAAAATAATCTTTAATATGAGCATGGAAAAACTGCTTAACAAGTTAATGAATCTGGACATCATAATCTTTTTTTCTAGGAACACTGGAAGAGATTAAATGGAGGCTTTCTTACCATCTGACGGAAAGTAGCTCTTGGTGACAGTCTTTCACATTGCCCTGTTTTGTTTTCTTACTGTGCTCACCACTATATTACACTTTCTTCTTTGTTTATTTTGTCTCTTTACTAAAATGTAAAGTTCCACAAGGGGCTATATTGGCTTTCTATAGCTGCTGTAACAAATTACCACAAACTTGGTGGCTTAAAGCAATAGAAATTTATTGTCTCACAGTTTTAGAGCTAGGAGTCCAAAATCTAGATGCTGGCAGTGCCCTGTTTCTTCTGAGAGTTCTCAGGGAGCATCCTTCCTGTCTCTTCCAGCTTGTGGTGGCTGCTGCCCATCCTTGTCATTGCATAACCCACAGGCTTGTCGCCCTTGTCTCTGCCTCTGTCTTTGCATGGATTTCTCCCACATGCCTGTTTCTATTTCTTCTTCTTTCATGAAGACTTGTCATTGAATTTAGGACCCATTCAATTTGAATCCCTCAACTCTAGCTCTTTCCTTGCCCTACTGCTCTGGTTCTGAAGGAGGAGATTTCCCAAGAAAATGAAAACATGGTCAGGTGTCAATGGTAGCTTGTTACTGGGGAGAGTTAATAATTGCATATGTTAAATGACATACAAATAAAAAAATGGAAAAACATATACATGGAAGTATAGGGTTTGGGTTGCCTTCTCTACAACTGACACTAATCTGTGCTGGGCTTGCATGAGGCACCGTATGTCATCAGAGACATGGAAAGTGGCTTCTGTCTCCAGGCAGCTTCCCTCTAGTTCCAAGACCAACATATGTAAAACAACCTCAAATACTGTCAGTCTGTACATAATTAAGTGCTGTGTTGTGTGGCAGAGCCTGAGTGCTGGAGAATTTAAATACAAGATTATATTGAGGTCAGTAACTGGCAGAAAATATAAGGCTTTCGATGGTCCTGGAAGGATGGTAAAGGTACAGCTATGTAAAAACTTCCTAAGGAGGGGAGATCATGAGAGAAGACACAGAAATAGTGCTATGCACTGCACAGTGGAGCAGCAAGGAAACAGGTCAATACAGAGGCGGAGTGTGTGATGGGAAGTCAGGATAGATGTGTGTATTAGTCTGTTCTCACACTGCTATGAAGATATTACCTGAAACTGGGTTACTTATGAAGAAAGGAGGTTTAATTGACTCACAGTTCCTCATGGCTGGGGAGGCCTTAGGATACTTACAATCATGGCTGAAGGTGAAGCGGAAGCAAGGCATGTCTTACATGGTGGCAGGAGAGAGAGAGAGAGAGGAAGTACCACACTTAAAGCCATCAGCTCTCGTGAGAACTCACTCACGATCACGAGAATAGCTTGGGAGAAACCGCCCCCATGATCCAATCACCTCTCACCAACTGCCTCCCTTGACACATGGGGATTTCAATTTGAGATGAAATTTGGGTGGGGACACAGAGCCAAATCATATCAGTATGTGAGGTAAAGGGAAAAGACAGAAGATTCATTTTTAATCAATGGTTTTCTTTCTCACTAAAGATAGCATTCATTTTTTCTGCCCCAGCTTATTCCTTCACCTCTTATTATGTGTGCTCTGACAATGAATAGCTGAGAAAAAAAGAATTGTCTTCATTTGTCCTAAAGAGAGAAACACTACTATATCGCCTTTCTTAAAAAATGCCGTGACCACTGAGCAATCCTCGTCTGTTATCTTTTCCAGCATTTTGCTGTCTAAATAACCTCACAGGTGGCTCTTTGTTTTTTAATCTTATGAGTTTTTCCATTTCTCTTGTGATTTTTTCCCTCTTAAATGTCCATTTTATTAAATGTATTCATGTAGTAATTCCTGTTTCTTGTTAGATTAGATTTAGTTTCTTGAAAGTACTTGGCTACAATTCAATTCTAGTTCTGAAAATTTTTAAAAGGCTTTAATGTTTCTTAAAATGGATTTCACTATAGTTTGTTGCTTACTCAGTTGCTTCATATTTGAAATGAATAAAAACTCTTTATTGTATTTCCAGATCTCAAAACATCACTGGCATTAGTTTCATGGTAGTTCTCTTCATATAGTGCCTTGGAAGCTAAATTTTGCAATAACCTGGTAATTATTTAAACATTGGAGCATTGGAGCCAAAGAACAGTTCAAAGGAATTCACTGAACAAGTGCCAGATCTTTGGATTTATTTGTTACTTTGGCCTCCCTAAACTTCCAAAAGAATCTCAGGTGCAAATGTCATAAGAATTATTAATGTAAGAACAAAAGTAGAACCGCCAATTAATAAAATGTTTGGAAGATGATTGTATCTAAAATTTAGACTAAAAATGATGTTAAAATGGATTTCAAAGTGGCAGGCCAAAGCAAAATATGACAAAGTAAAAAAATATACGTTTCATTTAATAAAAGGAGAAACAAATAAAAAAAATTTCTTCAGGAGAGAGGGATTTTTGGTCTGGCACTAATTTACTGCCTAAGTCATGGAATATTGAGCATTTTAGATGATATATTAATAATTTCTTAACAGATGCAAAAATATTATTTATTTGACCATTTATTATGCCACTGATCAATAAAAACCAAAGATATAATATGAAATTTCACAATGAATTTTTTTTTTTGAGGCTGAGTATTTTTCTTTCATCCAGGCTAGAGTGCCAGGTGCAATCTTGGCTCACTGCAACCTCCCACCTGCTGGGTTCAAGTGATTCTCCTGCCTCAGTCTCCCAAGTAGCTAGAATTGCCAGCACCCACCACCATGCCTAATTTTTGTCTTTTTAGTAGAGAAAGGGTTTTGCTTTGTTGGCCAGGCTGGTCTCAAACTCTAGGGCTCAAGGGATCCACCTGCCTTGGCCTCTGAAAGTGCTGGGATTATAGGCGTGAGCCTCTGCGCCCAGCCCCACAACGAATACTTTTATATTGAGAGAAAAGGGGACTAACATTTAATAAAAGTTGTACCAGACAGTGCTAATTACTAATCAAATGTCAAATTTTCCTTTTTTGTAAAAGAACCCAGGGCAGTGTGCCCAGCTAAAAACTAGATTTTCAGCTAGATTTGCATATTTCACAATTAGATATTGTATTAGGCCATTCTTGTATTGCTATAAAGAAATACCTGAGGCTGGGTAATTTATAAAGAAAAGAGGTTTAATTGGCTTACAGTTCCACAGGCTATACAAGCATGGTGCTGGCATCTGCTCAGCTTTTGGGGAGGCCTCAGGGAGCTTTTACTCATGGTGGAGGGTGGAGTGAGAGAAGGCACTTCACATGGGGAAAGCAGAGCTAGAGAGAGTGTTGGGGAAGAGGTACCACACACTTAACCAGATCTGGGGAGAACTCACTCACTACTGTGAGAACAGCACCAAGCCATGAGGGATCCAGACACCTTGCCCCAGGCCTCACCTCCAACGCTGGGGATTGCATGTCAACAAATGATTTAGAGGAGACATGTATCCCAACTATATCAGATATGATCATATGACTCAAGTTCCAATCAGTGAGCCCTAAGTGGAAGTTACTTCCCCTTAGAAGAAAGCCGTGCATTCTTTCCTGTGCCCAGCAGCCATCTTGGCCCTGAGGTGGAAGAGAAGGGACCTCTGGGTCTCTAACGGTTTCTGCGGTTGTCGTTTCTGCCTGGACTGCCTACATCTGGATTTCTCTGTAGGAGAACAAACCCTTGTGTGGGTTTATGAATAAACCTACTAGAGTTGGGTCTCTTTTGCTAGCAGCAAAATTAAGTTACTAACAGATACACATGCTCGTATTGTGCCAATTGCTTTTCAAATGTTATCTCTGAAGTTGTGTCCACTTTCCTTGGAATCATATTAGATCATTGAAGGACCTGGCTGAGACCATAAGACTATGTAGAAGAAAGATTTGAATATAACCCAGATCAGTGTGAATTCAGACTCTGAAGGTTTCTACCACACTTGTGGTCTGACCTGACAGCTTGCTATGAGGTGGCACTTAAAGGATGCGGTATCTCTTTCAAGTTTTTCCTTTTGATTCTCAGTTGTCAGTGCATTTTTTTTTTTGTCGGTTCTAAGGGGAAGCATTGAAAAGAGCTCTTTGTCTGTGTACAATCAAAGCTTAAAGGTAGACTACCATGTCTACCTTGTCATACTCCCAGCACATGAACCCACCTGGAACCCACTTGGTGGGAGTATGGAACCCATGGGTTGGGAGTATGACAATCAAAAGAGAAACTCTCAAAATGAAGAGGACATTGAGGGTGATGGCATCAGGATTCCATGTATTAGCACTATTTTTTTTTTTTTGTCTTTGAGACAGAGTCTCTCTCTGTCACACAGGCTAGAGTACAATGACACAGTCGGGCCTCACTGCAGCCTCAACCACGTGAACTCAAGCTATCCTCCCACCTTAGCACTCCTGAGTAGTTGGACTACAGGCAGGCATGCCATGCCTGGCTTATTTATTTTTTAAATTCTTTTTGGAAACAGGGTCTCCCTTTGTTGCCCAGGTTTGTCTTGAACTCTTGGGCTGAAGTAATCCTTGGCCTCCCAAAGTGCTGAGATTACAGGTATGAGCCACTGTGCCTGGTCTATTAGCACCTTTCTTAAGCACAACAGTAAGCCCTGGAGGTTCTACATTCTGTTTTGCTAAGCAAGGTGGTTTGCTTAGGTATGTGCTTCCTCTCACCTCTGAGAAGTTGTATTGCCTGGCTTACTGACTCATACAAAGGCACAAAGGAAAAAAGAGGAATGGTGGCTCAAAAGTTGACTGTAAGAGAACTGCTTCCTAAAGTCCATGACTCTACTGGAAGAATAATGCCACATATTCCTCCTCCCATCCACCCTCATTCTCCTGTGATTTTCTTAGCACAGGCCCTCATCAGCTCCTGTTCACCCACTGCAAAACTTCCAACTGGCCTCCCTGCTGCTGGAGTCTGGCCAGGCAGTGTGTGCATCTGCACAGGAGCCCTATTTTTCATCATAAATAGGAATTTGTTGTTTCCTCTTTCTTACAAATTTCTAATAGAGTCCATTACCTACGAGGTGGAGCTCAAACTCTAATCTTCAGGTGTCCAGTTTTATCGTCCATAGTTTCTCCTCTACAATTCTGACCTCCATATTCCTATAGGTCACATTGAACTTCCTATTCCACAACATTCTCTTTTGCACTCAGCCAATTTCAGACTAACTATTTCCAACGATAGCCCATGAATACCAGGCTGCTTTTGAGTGTAATTTATGTGGCTCATTTATCATGTATCTGAGTCCCGCATTCCAAAGGTGCTACCTTTGCTGTAAAAGTGCCAGTGTTACCTCTATTTTCTCCTTTTCTCTCATTCTCTTAGTGATTTTAACAGAGGGCTGTGGCTTCCCACGGTGTGAACTTTTTCCTCTTGACACTGAATACTATTTGTCGTATAAGGTATCACTGAACAACCTTGAGGCACTGCCTTCTCTTCATGAGTTGGCAGTATTGCTCCTTTTTTACTCCCTTAAGAATTTGTTTTCCCAGTTTATGGATAACATACATTTTCTTCCTTTATTTAGCTTCTCTGCATCATTATTTTTTATACGCATGCCAAAAAAAAAAACCTCCAAAGAAATGATTACTCATTAACTCTGTAATCTGGTAATCGAGCACTGAAAGACCATTCTAAATTTAGTCTTTGTTGGACTGAGAGAAGGCATCAGTTTTGAGGGCATTCAAGTGTCCTATTGTCCCCCCATGGCCTCTAATTCAGAACTTAATCTGTCTCCTTCTGGATATCTCTGCCCTTTAGGGTTATTTTAAATATTTGTTGAAGGAGAAGGAGCCCAGAGCATTAATCTTCTCTTATTGATTCTCTGATGCTCTTCTATGTGGATAATTTCCAAAAATCTGTTTCTCTGACAAGCTCCAGACTCCTATCTCACAATCTACTGGGCATTTCCACCAAGATACCCTGGTGGGACTTAAATTTTAATGTCTAAAAACAAACTTGCACCATCCATACAACACGTGAACTATCCTCCAGAGAAATGTAGATCTACTGATGATAGCATCTTGGTCATAATTATCTAGACAATTTCATCAGCCACATCCTTGCTCAAAAATTTCTTAGAGGCTAGAAATTAAACTCATGAACTTGATATTTAAGCACTCTAGGACTGACCCTGTCTTTGTAACTTCATGCTTCCCTCTTTGCCCCAAGCAGTCCTTCATTATGGTTAGGCATATATTTGTATTACAGAGAAGATTTCTTTACTAAATTTGTTCAAACAATA
The DNA here is from genome assembly GCA_963573385.1 of Cacajao melanocephalus. Classification (NCBI taxonomy): domain Eukaryota; kingdom Metazoa; phylum Chordata; class Mammalia; order Primates; family Pitheciidae; genus Cacajao; species Cacajao melanocephalus. Next base: position 60,776 of record CAUYLG010014781.1, on the reverse strand, counting down.
TTTCTGCAGAAATGTTCTCCTTTCTCCAATCTGAATGCTGTGACGAAATCACTAAAGGCTTGACCCCTCGGTCCATGGAATTGTCCTGATCCCCTGAACTGCCCTTTATATACCTTTACTGCATATTATATGTATTATACCCTCTTTCTCTAAGAGGATTTAATACGATATAAAAATTATTATAAAATTTATGATGAAGTTAAAAGAAAACTCTTTATAAAGAGCAGGAAGAGATGTTAACAGGTAATCTGAGGCGGAATGCTTGCTATAATGGGTCACAAATGTGGCTGACTTTCCAAGCAGCTGAGCCAAACCACACTGTGCTTTGGGGTTACATCATCCTGATTTTATGCTTTAATTTTTAGAAAAAGGAAGCCTATGAAAAAGCTTTGCAGAGGGTGACTTTTTTCTAGAACAAAACCTCACAACACATTTACAGTGCGAGCCTTTTTTTCATAGGTAAATCTGGCTCACAGTGAAAAAGGCAAAAAGGTGCTTCTTGCATGAAATCTTCTGGTATCAACCCTTTATACAAAATATAGTGTGACATTGGAGAGTTGAGATCGTGTGATTCTGAAACTTCACTTTCTGATGATCTAGCAATACCAAGATAGAGCTTGGAAAACCTAAAAGAATAGGTGGTTTGCTTGTCTATTTGACTCTCATATTGGCTGTAAGGGAGTTTTTGAATTACAGTGGATTCTCTGACAAGTACTCATCCTGCATAAAGTCTATGTTACTGATAAAAGGGAGAATCTTAGCTCTACCCAGCAGAGCCAGGAAGGGTCACTCTGGGCTCTCCAACACCTTGGCAAAGTAGCTCAGCTCTTGGATATGCCTACATTCTTCCACATCCAATTTGAATTTCTTAGTGACTAAACCTTCGTGCATTCTAGAGTGCATATATTTATATTCTGCCTGTTAGTGAGCTGTGTTAGCTTAGTTCTCTTTTGATGTAGCTTATTCTGATTAGCTTTGTCACTGTTTCACTACTTAGCATGAAAACAAGATGAAATTCCATTTGTAGGTAGGGAGGTGAAATTGATGATCCATTAAATAAACAATGAAAGTGTTCATTGAAATCATGAAAAAAAGAAAAGGGAGAACCATGTGCTTAGAGACCAGATGCACAGAAGGCAGCGTTGTCATTTTGTTGTGAAAATTTAAAAGACAGAGTTGTATTCTACCCAGACAGCGCGGCCCACTTGGATAACCAGAAATGAAGCCAACTCTCACCTCCTCCTCTAAAAAAAAAAAAGAAAAGCAAAGAAAATCTTTATAAGAACATGAAATTGTACCTATAAAATTATTACAACAATTTTATATATGAGTTTATATAAAAAGATTAGAAATGAAGATAGAAAACATTAAAATTTATATTGAATTAAATTTTATTAAAATGATGGCATTATGGGCCAATTATTTCTGGTCTTAACATTTATTTGGTTGTTGAGATAATGCTTAATACTACATAAAAATGTTAAAGAACTATCCCTCTCCTCCCATTCAGTTACTTGGATGAGACCCAGTGTCAGCTTTAATGCCTTAATTAAAAACTTCCAGCAGGAACTAACACTAGACATGATGCTGGTTACCTGGAGGATGTTTTCCCTCCCTTCTCCCACCTCTCTCTACTCCAGGGCTCACAGGTGCATAAACTTTGTTTTCTGGTACTTTTGATACTACAGTTGGCCCTTGAACCACACAGGTTTGAACTGCACAGGTCGACTTATACGTGGATTTTTTTCCACAAAATTTATATTGAGTGTACCTGCCTCTCTGGCTTTCCCTTTTCCATCCTCCACCTCTTCCGCCTCTGTCACCTCTGAGAGAGCAATACTCAACCCTGTCTTCTCCTCTTCCTCAGCCTACTCAATGTGAAAACAGCGAGGATGAAGACTTTTATGATGATCCACTTCCAGTTTATAAATAGTAAGTGTATTTTCTCTTCCTTACAAGTTTTAAAATAACATTTTCTTTCTCTAGCTTAAATACAGTATGTAATATATATATAAAACCTACAAAATATGTGTTAATTGACTATTTACATGGTCAACAAGTGTTCCAGTCAACAGTAGGCTATTAGTGGTTATGCTTTTGTGGAGTCAAAAGATACACATAATCCTTTTTTTTTGAGATAGAGTTTCTCTTTGTCATCCAGGCTGGAGTACAGTGGCACCATCTCGGTTCACCACAACTTCTGCCTCCTGAGTTCAAGCGATCCTCTCACATCAGCCTCCTGAGTAGCTGGAACTACAGGTGCATGGTGCCACAGACAGCTAATTTTTGTATTTTTAGTAGAGATGGGGTTTCACCATGTTGGCCAGACTGGTATTGAACTCCTGACCTCAAGTGATCCACCTGCCTCCACCTCCTAAAGTGCTGGAATTACAGGTGTGAGCCACCGTGCCTGGCCTTACCTGGATTTTTGATTACCAGAGGATTTGGTGCTCTTAACTCTTGCATTGTTCAAGGCTCAATCAGTAATAATAGTTAATCCAGGAATTCCATGGTCTGATGTCCCAGAATTATTCTCTATTCTTTCTTTGTTATTTCTACTTCGATATGATGACTGTGTTGGAAATGACATGACATGGCTGAGAAAACACAGTGACATAATGTGTCCTGCACATTGTCGTGAAGTTGGTGAACATCCATGACTGAGAAGCAGAGAGATAAGTGATTCTGGGAGTATGCTTCTTGGTACTCTGTTTTAAGATCAACCTAGGAGAACATACATGATTGGATAATTATTTATTTTGCTCACAGGACTCCCAGCCTTGGTTTCCCCAGATCTTACCTCCAGATGACTGTGGGGGGATCTTCTCGACCTCTCAGTGCTTTCCCCTCAGTGACCTCCTCAGTCTAGCTGAGCTGATGCACCCTGTCCTTCAGATGGGCCACTCATTCCTTTGCCTTTGTGGTTTCCTCTGCCTGAAACATTCTACCCTTGGGTGCCCAAGTGCTTGGTTTTCTTTCACTTTCTAAGTGTGATCTCAGCAACACTTTCTATATTCACCTAACATAAAATAATCTTTGTTTGTGTACTTCCTGTCTCATTACCCTGTTCCACTTTTGGCCATGTCTGAGAACATGCATTTAATGCTTCCTTCCTGTCTCCGGGCCCCCACTAGCATGGGCTCCTTTCTGTCTCGTTAACTGCTGATTTCCAGCTCTTTATAACAGTGCCTGGCAGATGGAAAGGGCTCAGTAAATATTGGTTGAATGCTGAGTACTTGCGTAAATATAGGAGGCTCACGTAAATGCGGGTTACTCTCAGATAAGTGGAAGTCTTCAACTGGGCAGAGGATATAACTGTTCCTTTTTTTTTATCTTATTGGAGAAGGTTCGCAAATATTATAACTTTAGTAGACAAGGAGATGCAGAATAAAGATGTAGCTGGAATAGAGCCCAAGAGATCATGAAAATGAGCTTTGTGAGCACATGAATAAATGTAGAACAAGGGAAAGATAATTTTATTTGGAATATAAAATAACTTACAGAATAATAGCTATAGTCCCAAGCAATCTGACCTATGGATGTCTTCTGAAAATGTTCTCTCTTTAGTCTTGCCCCAGGCCTTTCAATACATATTCATTAGAATAAACTACCAAAAGAAATGTTCAGAGGCATAAGATATACACTTTAGCTTCTTTTTTCTGAAAGAGGTAGGCAGGCCTGGTCTCAAATATGGTTATGGAGTTTGTCTTTACTACTTGAATCTATTCAGAATTTCCATGTCAGTGCCCAATTTTGGCCACTGCTTCCAGACACCAACTCATTTCTTTTCTGATCCTTTTCCTTTTGATACTTTCCTCTGTTTAATAGCTTAACACTCGGCTGAACCAATCAATGTTGGGGTCAGTTTTGGGGTGGAAAGGGGAAGTGTAATTATTAGTCACTTCTCCAGTTGTATTGTTAAGAACTGTAAATGTCCTGAGATTTTACCCTACTTCCAAACTTAGGAGTTAGCCTTTTTCTTTTTTCATGAATATTGGCAGAAAACATGAGACTTCTGAGTCAGAGCTAAAAAATTTTAGTATGGTTGGGTATGGTGGCTCATGCCTGCAATCCCAGCACTTTGGGAGGCTGAGGCACGTGGATCACGAGGTCAGGAGTTCAAGACCAGACTGGCCAAGATGGTGAAACACTGTCTCTACTAAAAATACAAAACTTAGCTGGGTGTAGTGGCACACACCTGTAATCCCAGTTACTCGGGAGGCTGAGGCAGAGACTCAATTAAACCCAGGTGGTGGAGGTTGTAGTGAGCCGAGATCGCACCACTGCACTCGAGCCTGGATGACAGGTGAGACTCCATCTCAAAAAAAAAAAAAATTTATTGCAAAGGCAAAGCAGTAGACAGAGCTTCGTGCCCCTGAGTTGCACACAGGGGATGGCACACATAGGTGGGCCCAGATGGATGCCTGGACATGCAGTGAGTTGCATTACAGGAGAGGAACTCCAAGCTTGCACAATCTGCCACTTTTGTAGTAAGCAGAAGCAAGCTTGGTCTTTGTCTTAGGAGAGATGTTGCCCTCGTTTCTCAAGGTGGAAAATCCAGCTCAGAGAAAGGGCTTGGGTTGAGAGTGGTCAGGGCCTCATATTCTTGGTGTATTCAGCAAGCAAATGCAGAAATTCTTAAGGCCAGTAGTGGATTGCTTTTCCCAAGATGTACCACATGAAGTGTGAAGAGAACTGAGTTTTGATAGACACACATGGCAAAGAAGAGAGGGAATGGTTGGGTAAGTAACAGCAAAGACTGACAAATGTTTAAAGTTCTTTTTAACACCAAGTAGAAAGATATTTGAACATTCGGAAACCTGTAAGTCTAAATTTTTTTTTCTACACTCAGATTCATGGTAAGAAAAATTTTCCTTCCTTAGCAGAATTTCAAAAAAATCGAATTCCTGAATATCTTAAATTCAGATCATGGCACTTTCTTCAAGTCTCTCAGCTTGTGTCTTTGTCATTGCCCCTTGCTATAGATCTGTTAAATAGCAGAATAAGCATATATACTTGTTTCAGTATTTGGGGTGCATATCAGAATCTCAACATTGTATTCTTGGTGGTGCCTCAAAATTGGCAAATTTACCACATTCGTTTGCCTCCTGAATAACGTCAGCCCTTCTTTGATGTCTTGGCATCTGCCAACATCTTCTATGTTAGGATCTCATTGATCCTGAGCAGGTATGTTTTGTGATGTCAATTCACTGCCTAAGAGGAATTCTTTTGAAGATAATAACAACTTTTAATTATAGACGATTTAAACAGAAGTGCTTAGAATTGAGAAGGAACTTAGAAGTCAAGTAGGGTTTATCCTTCCACACATCACGACACTACTCAAAAAGGTTATTCAAATCTGTTAGATTCTTCCAAAGAGAATGAGCTCACAACTTCCTGAAGTGGTCTACTGTACTCCAGTAATTGGGAAATTCTTCCTCACACCACACCAAAATATACTGCCCTGACACTTTGGCATTTGGAGACATCCAGATATTCATGCTATCTCTATGGTCCATGTTACCATTATATTTCTTGCTGTATTTTTCTAAAAGCTCCGTACTTCATCAAGATCTCTTAAAATGTGCTCAGAACCAAACAAAATAGGGAAGTTACAACCTGGCTAGCCAAAAATATGGAGAAACTATGATATCCCTTGGGCAGGATAATCTACTTTTTCTAAAATAGTCTTTGTTTGTATTGTTTTGTTTTTGTTGTTGTTGTTTCTTTTTGGTAACAGCAATATTGGGCCTATCTACAAGAGATTAATTTAAACCCCTGAGTTTTTCTCACATGAACTGTTATCAACACCTGAAATTAAATCTCTTTCTTTCTATGTATACACATCCTATTGCTTCTATTTCTCAGGAGAACCCTGACTAATACAGTAGCCGTAGACGTACTGCCTTCTTTCTACTGCATTCAGTGAAAAGTCCATTAAAATAGCAGGTCAGCTTCTCTCATGAGTAGGTGACTGTATTAGTCAGTGTTCTCTAAAGGCATAGATCTAATAGGATAGATTTATATATAAAGGGGAGTTTATTAAGGAGTATTGACTCACAGGATCAGAAGGTGAAGTCCCACAATAGACCATCTACAAGCTGAGGAGCAGGGAAGCCAGTCCAAGTCCCAAAACCTCAAAAAGTAGGGAAGCTGACAGTGCAGCCTTCAGTCTGTGGCCAAAGACCTGAGAGCCCCTGGCAAACCAGTGGTGTAAGTCCAGGAGTCCAAAAGCTGAAGAACTTGGAGCCTGATGTTGGAGGGCAGGAAGCATCTAGCATGAGAGGATGAAGGATAGAAGACTCAGTCAGTTTAGTCCTTCCACATTCCTCTGCCTGCTTTTATTCTAGCCACAGCGGCAGCTGATTAGATTGTGCCCACCAAGATTGAGGATGGGTCTGCCTCTCCCATTCCACTGACTCAAATGTTAATCTCCTTTGGCAACACCATCATAGACACACCTAAAAACAGTGCTTTGCATCCTTTAATCCAATCAAGTTGATGCTCAATATTCATCCCAGTGACCTTATTATTTATTGCCCCAAAGGGAATGCTCTTGAGAGTGAAAGGGGGAGCTATTAATAATTTGCTGGTAAAAGAGGTGTAACCTGGGATGTCACAGGCAATTGGCACATATGGCCAATCCACTAATAGAGCGTTAAAGCCATGTGATAATGCTGCCCAATGCAAATTTTGAAGTGCTAATACGGCTGGTAACTGACAGACTGACATTTTGTGGGAGTGAGCAGGGGAATGGTGATTAGCATAGTCTAATTCACTGAGGACCTTAGCTCCATTGGCCTGTTAGCTGAAAAATGTTCTAGCATCATCTAGATTCAACTCTTACAAGCACTTACCTGTCGTCATCACTGGGGACTATCGCAAAGTATAGAATTCACAGATATGGAACATTTTGACTACTACCACCTGACTGGCCAGACACTCATGATGTTTTCAAAAGTGGGATGCCTGGTTACTTTGCTGAGTCTGTGAGATGATGAATGGGAACGGTTGATGGTGACAGCTTGGAGGAAACCAAGGCCCAGAGGGTGCTCTGCATTAGAAACTCACCTCCACACACCCTTGAGGTTTCAATTAACAGGATTCTCATTTCATAGAAATTTCAGCCATTCATAACTACTTTAAACTGATTAAATCTCAATATTAGATTGATTCTCCTTCCCCATCCTCTATGAGCAAAGGAGTTGCTTAGGGGTGAGGGGAAGAAGAGAGTGAGAAGATACTCATGGAGAGGTTGCGAAAACTGATAATGAATTGGAAAATGTGGAGCTTTCTGAAGGAGTGCAAGGTAAGATAAAGTGTTGCTGTGCAGGGCTTTGTGAAATTTGAGAGCCTTGGTCTATAGTCCATTCACAGATTATTTGCAATCAAAGTAGAGCTAAGACATGAGGATTTAAAAAAGTAATAAACTTTATTTTTCAGTTTAGTTTTAGGTTTAGCAAGATTGAGCATAAAATGCAGAGAGTTCTGAGGTATTCCTCCCTCTCCCTCAAAATGGACACCCTCCCTCACTATGGACACCCTGCACCTCAGTGGTACATTTGTCACAATCAATGAACTGACACTGACACCTCATTATTTCTGGGAGTCCATCGTTAACATTAAAGCTCACTCTTGGTGTTGCACATTCTATGGGTTCAGATGAATGTATTATGACACGTATCCACAATTACAATCCTACACAGTTGTTTCACTGCACCCCAAATCCCCTCTGCTCCACCTGTTCATACCTTCCTCTCCACCAGATCCCAACAACTACTAATATTGTTATTGTCTCCATAGATTTGCCTTTTGCAGAATGTCTTGGAGTTATATAAAATGTAGCCTTTTCAGATTGGGTTCTTTGACTTAGTAACATGCATTTAAGTTTCCTCCATGTCTTTTCATGGCCTGTTAGCTCTTTTATTTATTTATTTATTTATTTATTGCTGAATATTTCGTTGTCTGCAGGTACCAGTTTATCCATTCACTTACTGAAGGCAATCTTGGTTCCTTCCAAGTTTTGGCAAGTATAAAGCAGCTGTAAGCATCCGTGTGCAGGTTTTTGTTTAGACACACGTTTTTAATTCATTTGTGTAAATACCAGAGAGCAGAATTACTGGATCAAATGGTAAGACTGTGTTTCATTTTGGAAAAAAAACTGCTAAACTGTCTTCAAAGTGGCTGCACCAGTTTGCATCCTTACCAGCAATGAATGAGAGTTCCTATCACACCACATCCTTGCCAGCATTTGGTGTTGTCACTGTTTCGGATTTTGGCCTTTCCAACAGGTATGTAGTGATACCTCATTGTTGTTTTAATTTGCAATTCTCTAATGACATGATGTTGACCATCTTTTCTTATGCTTACTTACCACCTTTATCTTCTTTCATGAAATGTTTGCTCAGGTTTTTTCCCATTTTAAAAATCAGGTTGTTTGCTTTCTTATTGTTGAGTTTTAAGAGTTCTTTGTATATTTGGATAATAGTCCTTTATCAGACATTAGACTTTATATATAACGTTTTCTTTATTATTGATTTTTCTTCTGGGTTATGCATTCCATTGATTAATTATAATTAAGCAACCACAAATCTCAACTTTGTCTGCTGCAATGTAAAGGGGAGGTAGAGCTGAGTTTGCCAAATTTAAAAATGTTTTGCAAAAAAGGGTATGGTTGTGCTTAAAAGGAGGATGAAACAGGGAAAATGAAACAAGTTAGCCTTTTAATAAATCCCTTGTTAAAATAAAATTACCTCTCTAATAAAGCACATGGCAGCCTTTGTGTGTGTGTGTGTGTGTGTGTGTGTGTGTGTGTGTAACATTGGAAAACCATAGTTTTCTGTCTTGATTTAGACTGGGATCTTTTCAATTCTTTCTGAGGTATTCTCAAGGGAGTTTTTGTGAAGCAGGTTTTTGATCAGCTTGCAAGATTAGTTTTGCCCAAGTTTAACTAGGTCATGCTTTCTCTTCTATCTCAGCAGAAGCATATTTTATCAAAAGCTGAAACAGAACAAATGTGGGATGTGGTTTTTAAGAAGGTAAGTTTGGGATGTTAAGAAATTAGTTTTATAATTTTAAATAGTTTCACATTTAAATACCAAAATGTTTGAGTACTTGGGCTTTCATTTGGATGACTAGACTATTGTGATTTATCTTTCTTCTCAACACCTGAGCATGTGGGGCCTGGAGTATAAATTTGACAGTTACAATTTAATGACTTATTTTTGCAACACATTGTCTTGTGCCATCATTTAACTTTCCAAGTTTTCCTGCTTAATCTCCACAACTGAAAGAAAAACTCTTGTGAATTAGGGCTCTCCAGAAAAGCAGAGCCGATAGGATAGATATATGCATGTATAGATAGATAGAGATTTATTTTAAAAAATTGGCTCTCAGAATTGTGGGGGCTGGCAAGTCCAAAATCTGTAAGGCAGGCTGGATAGCTGGAAATTCAGTTAAGAGTTTATGTTGCAATCTTGAGTCTGAAATCTGCAAGGGAAGCCAACAGACGGGAAACTCAGGCAGAATTTCTATGCTGTGGTCTTGAGGCAGAATTCCTTCCTCTTTTGGAAACCTCAGTGTTTGTTCATCAGGCCTTCAACTGATTGGATAAGGCTAACTGACATTATGAAGGATAATCTGCTTTACGAAAAGCCAACTAATTGTAAAGGTTAATGACATCAGAAACATACTTTACTGCAACATCTAGACTAGTGTTCGACGGAACAGCTGGGCACCACAGACTACCCAAGTTGACACATAAAATTAACCATCCCATCTTGAAAACGGGAATTGTAGCCTCTACTTCTTTGTGTTCACCATTGTTTATTGTCTACTGAGTGAGTACATCCTGAGTACAGTAGCACCCCCTTATCTGTGGAGGATATGTTCCAAGACCCCGAAGTAGATGCCTGAAACTGTGGATAGTACCAAGCCCTACATATACTGTATTTTCTTCCCATACATACATACATACCTATGATAAAGTTTAATTTATAAATTATGCACAGTAAGAGATTAACAGTAATACCTAACAATAAAACAGAACATTTTTAACAATAGATTAAAATAAAATTTATGTGAATGTGATCTCTCTCTCTGTCTCAAAATATCTTAAGATTTTCAGATCGCAGGTAACTAAAACCACAAAAAGCAAAATCTGATGAGGGGGTACTACTGTAAATTGACACTGGTTAAATAAATATTGAATTTGGATATAGTACATTAATTTATCTTCTAAAAATTACATGCATAGATTCTTATATGAATATGCCAGTGGTATCCAGTATAATTTTAAAATATTAAATGTACAGACAGGAAATACCAACAGTGACTCTTAAAAAATTAACCGCAAATAGAGAAATGGAAATGGGAAGAGCATGAGCAATTGAAGGTGGTAAAAAAGCGAGGTTGGTTGGTTTTCGGGACAGTGAGGAGACCTACCTGCCTTGAGGGAGGTGTGTGTGGGAGTGCTTGAAGTAAAACTGACTACGTAGAGGATGCAATACTGTGGAAGCCACTGGAAATCAAGTGGAAAGATTTTTGGCTAAATGGAGGGTGGCCACTAAAGTATTTTGAGCAGGAGAGTTATATAATGACAATTTTTTTTTCTTTCATCTGTACCTATTACCAGTATTTGGAGCAGAAGTAATGAGGCAAACTGTGCCAGTTCACGTTCTCCAAGAAGCAGATGCTAAGACAGAGTTAGACACGTGAAAGGTTTATGGAGGAGAGCACCTGCGAAAGATGAAAAGGAATGGAGCAGTGAGAACCTGGGGAACTGCACTGTCTAACAGGGCAGGTAGCCAGTAGCCACATGGGACTATTGAACATTTTCAATGTGACCAGGTTGAGTTGAAATGTACGAGAAACACTCTGGATTTACAAGACTTAGTATCAAAAAATAAAAACGATCCCCCACCCCCACGTATATGAGAATATAAAATATCTCCTAAATGACTTCTAAAATGTTGGCTGTAGGTTGAAATAGTATTTGAAAATAAAATATACCATTGGCAAGTATAAATGGATATACTTAAAATTTATTTTGTGTATTTCTTTTTACTTTTTCAATGTGGCTACTTTGAAAATTTAAAATTATGTGTATGGCTTACTTTATATTTCTGAGTTAGTCTGGCTTCAGACCAAATTGTTGGTCTGATACTCATGAAAAGAGGTAAAAAGGATTAGGGAGGGAGAGTTGACAGCACAACTCTAAGAAAGTTTTGGCCAAGCGATGGGGAGTCTCTGATATGGTTTGGCTGTGTCCCCACCCAAAATGTCATCTTGAATTGTAATCCAAATTGTAATCCCCACATGTTGGGGGCAGGACCTTGTGAGAGGTGATTAGATCATGGGGGGAGCTCCCCTACGCTAGTCTCATGATACTGAGTGAGTTCTCACAAGATCTGATGGCTTGGTAAGGGGCTTTCCCCTCTTTCGTTTGGCACGTCTCTCTCCTGCCCCCACGTGAAGAAGGCCATGTTTGCTTCCCTTTCTGCCATGATTGTGAGTTTCCTCGGGCTTCATCAGCCATGCTGTACTGCAAGTCAATTACATTTCTTTTCTTTATAAATTATCCAATCTCGGGAAGTTCTTTACAACAGTATAAGAATGAACTAATACAGTCTCGGAGCAAAGGCTGGTCTTCACAAGAATCCTTAATTCCCCAGGAATGGATCAACACTAGTATCCTAACCATGCTGACTCATTGGCTGGGACCATCTTGGGGAAAGAATGGCCTGGATGCTACAGCAGCAGTGGATGCAAAGGGGCAAGAGCCTGCGGCTGTCAGCCAACCATGCAACCCACGGTGGTTTCTTTGGAAGGAGAGATGAGTATACCGAATTTTCAGGGCTACCTCCAAAACCAGTACAGACAGTTCCCAGCTTATGGTGGTTTGACATGTGATTTTTTTCTGCCTTACAGTGGTGCAAAAGTAACATTCATTCTGTACATTCCTTGATTTATGATGGGATTACATCCAGATGAATTATTTTGTAAGTCGAAAATATCCTAAGTTGAAAACACAGTTTGGACATAAGATACTTTCAACCTATCATGGATTTACTGGGATGTAACCCCATTGTAAGTCAAGGAGCAGCTGTACTTCTTATAGTAATTTAAGTAACATCAGCTGGTTTACTTGCCAGTGCTGTTTGGCCTGATGCGATGGCTCTTTGGTCATGTTTCCCAACTTCCGTGACCCAGCCCCATTTGTATGGAGAGCACCAACACTGAGTGCCACATGAGACCCATCCTCAGAAGCTCTGAAACTTCACTCTAAGCATGTTAACTTTCTAAGGCTCTGTGACGGGAAGGCAGTCAAACTGCCTCTGGGGGCTAGGTTAATGGGATTGCTTTCTAAGCCTCGCCTGTGACACCACAGCGTGCTGTTCTGGAGCCATTACTCCGTCAAAGTTGAGATTGCTGAACCTTGAAGTCTTCTTCGATCCATGTTCCTTAAAGAACACTAGTGAATTGAGAACACTAAAGAATTTCAACGATTTTCATCCTAAATTCTCAATTTTAGAGATTATTCCCATAAAATGTATGCAACCTTTAAAAATGATTAGCCTATCTTGTACAATCATGCACTGCATGATGACATTTTAGTCAGTGACAGCATCTATGACTGTGGTCCCATAGATCATAATGGAGCTGAAAAATTCCCATCACCTGGTGTTGTCATAGTCTTCATAATGTTGTAGTGCAATGGATTACTCATGTGTTTGTAACGGTGCTGATGTAAACAAACCTACTGTGCTGCCAGTCATTTAAACATATGGCACATGCAGTTATGTTCAGTGCGTAATACTTCATGATGATAAATAGCTATGTTATTGGTTTACACATTTATTATACTATTTTTTATCATTATTTTAAAGTGTACTCTTTCTACTTGTTTATTAAAAAGTTAACTTAAAACAGCCTCAGGCAGGTCCTTTGGAGATATTACAGAAAAAGTCATTGTTATCACAGGAGATGACAGCTCCGTGCATGTTACTAGCCCTGAAGAGCTTCCCGTGGGACGAGATGTGGAGGTGGAAAACAATGATATTGGTGACCCTGATCCTGTGTAGGCCTAGGTAAAAGTGTGTGTTTGTGTGTTCTCAAGAAAAAATATTTAAAACGTATAAAAATGAAACTTAAAAAATAGAAAAATCTTATAGCATAAGAATATAAAGGCCAGGTGTGGTGGCTTACACCTGTAACCCCAACACTTGGGAGGCTGAGGTGGGAGGATCCACTGAGCTCAGGAGTTTGAGGCTGCAGTGAGACCCCGTCTCTAAACCAAACAGACCAACAAACAAAAAAGAATAAGGATTTAAAGAAAAAATATTTTCATACAGGTGTACAATGTGTTTGCGTTTTAAGGTGTTACGATGAGTCAAAAAGTTAAAAAAATTTAAAAGTTTATAAAGTAACAAAGTTATAGTATACTAAGGTTAATTTAGTATTGAAGAAATACATGTTTAAAAAGAAAGTTAATGTAAGCTAAGTGTACAGTATTTATAAAGTCAACAGAAGTATTCAATAATGTCCTCTGCCTTCACATTCACCACCACTCATTCACTGACTCACCCAGACCAACTTTCAGTCCTGCAAGCTTCATTTGTGGTAAGTGCCCTAGAGAGGTATACCATTTTTAAACTTTTATAATGTATTGTCACTGTATCTTTTCTATATTTATATACTTTCTGATACATACGTAGTTACCATTGTGTTTCAATTGCCTACATTCTTCAGGGCAGTAACATGTTATGCTGGTATACAGCTTAAGAGCAATAGGTTAAGTGTGTAGCCTCATATAGCCTAAGTCTGTAGATGGCTGGAAAGGCAGTTGGACCATCCAGGTTTTTTAAAGTACACTCTATGACGCTTGCACAGTGATGAAATCGCCTAACAACGCATTTCTCAGAAGGTATCCCCATTGTTTTGGATTTGGTTTTTATTTTTGAGGCAGGGTCTTACTCTGCTGTCCAGGCTGGAGTGTAGTGGTGCCGTCTCGGTTCACTGCAGCCTTGACCTCCTAGGCTCAAGTGATCCTCCCACCTCAGTCGCCTGTGTAGCTGGGACTACAGATGTGCAGCACCATGCCTGGCTGTTTTTTGTTTTTTTGTAGAGATGGGGTTTTGCCCCATTGCACAAGCTGCTCTCTAACTTCTGAGCTCAAGAGATCCACCTGCCTCGGCCTCCCAAAGTGCTGGAATTACAGGTGTGAGTCCTTGTGCCCGGCACCATATCCCCATTGTTAAGTGATGCATGACTGCTTGATAGTTAAGGTCTAATGAGAAATATCTGTCCTCAAGGAGATTGTAATCAAGCTCCCGTGCAAATGCAGGGATTCTGCTTTCTCTGAGAATGACCCTTCTGTGAAAGAGCAGAGTGATTGCAAAGGGGTGAGGAGAGATTTAGATGCCACGGTTTGTGATGAAGTGATCAGTGCTGGTAAGAAGGTGATAACGAAAGTTTCTTTTTAAAGGTACCTTAAAATGTAACAACCGTTTTTGGTTTACTTCTGAATTGTCATTTGTTCTGTGTGTGTTGTCAGTAAATCTCCAAAGAAGGAAAAATGCTTGTGCCACAGGTGAGAAGCCCCACTAAGTGAGTCACCTTCCATAAAGTCAGGGATTATTCTGTAAGCTCACAAGAGCTTTCCTAGTCATTCAAACACTCTAAATAAAAATGCATACGGTGGGGCTTTTTGCCTGTGTACATTTTCCACAACTTTTCAATCTGCCAATATGTGTTTTACTCTCTAAATAAGACAGTACAATTTAGTGAATAGCTATGGGCGTATTCTTTGAAAATCTATCAGGCTCCATCACTTACAGCTGGCAGTGTGGACTAATCTTTCTAAGCCTCAATGTGTTCAACTGTACATTAGAATGTTTATATACATTTAGAAACTATAGTACTTAAACCGTAATGTTATTGTGAGAATTACTTGAGATAATGCTTGTAAATTTTCAGGATTGTGCCTAGCATATACTAAGTGCCTACATCTTAGCTTGAGAATCAAGGCAACACACTGGCCTTCCAATCAAACTTTCCTACTTGTTATTCTTATAATGAAACTTCCAGACAGACAGACAGGCACGTCCTCCCAGCCTGGCTGCTCGTCTCTATCTCAGTGTCTGGATTGACCTCCTCTTCTCCTCATTATACAAATGACTCATTGTTCACAGCTGAGCTAAGTTCACCACCTCCCTGAAGCTTGCCACCCCTAACCTCTGTTTCACAGGGCTCCTTCTCTCCTGGAGCTGGTGAGAGGTCAAGTATGGATTCCTGATCTGGAAAATGGTGCAAGTCTGAAGAGGAGAAGTTTCAGATAGAGCCAGACCGGTTGGTACAATGCTTGTCTCTTTGGGGAATGTTTCTTGGGGAGGAATGTGTGACTTTACACTTCAAAAACTCTGAAAAGTCAAAACCCTCTTTTTCTTGGCGTTTGAACTTATCTCAAGTTAGAGGAAACTTCATGTTGGTCACATGCGTTACACTCAGGATTACTGATCATTTACATTTTGTGATACTATGTGTCATCTAATGCACTTGTCATCCTTTGGCTTTTCAATATCAACTCGCTTTTCCTAATAGCATTTCAAGTACTGTCACAGGAATCTCCCATTCTGTAGCCTTGGTGATAGTGTCTAGGAGCACAGGACATAGGTTTAGACAGACGCGTTTTTGCTGGAACTTCAGTCCTTCAGAAGGACCCGGAGTTGGTTAGGGCCCCTCCTTCACAGCAGTAGTGGTGGTCGTGTGTGGACCAGACATCCTGTGGGCCATCCTGTACTTTGACTGCGAGGGCCCAGCCTTCAGGACCTCTCCTGCCCCTTCATGGTTCCCAAACCTGATCCTCCTGCTTCCTGTCCACTCTGCAACACCAGATAGTTGAATAATTTCTCTTTTTTTTTCCTTAAAATGTACAGATTTCATTTCTTTCACTTATGCAAAAGGACTTTGACTGATAGTCCACTGCGGAAAGTAGTTTGTAGATTTCTCAAAGAACTTAAAGCAACTACCATTCAACCTAGAAATCCCATTACTGGTTATATGTCCAAAAGAAATCATTCTACCAAAAAGACACATGCAATCACATGTACATTGCAGCACTATTCATGATAGAAAAGACATGGAACCAACCTAGGTGCCCATCCACAGTGGACTGGAGTAAGAAAGTGTGGTATATATACACTGTGGAATACTACACAGCCATAAAAGAGAATGATGTCATGTCTTTTGCAGCAACATGAATGCAGCTGGAGGCTTTTACTCTAAGTGAATTCACACAGGAGTAAAAAAACCAAATATCACATGTTCTCACTTATAATTGGGAGCTATATTTTGGGTACTCATGGAGATGAAAATGGCAATAATAGAAACTGGAGACCTCTAGAGTCAGGAAGGAAGGAGTGGGGGAAGGGTGGAAAAACCAACTGTTGGGTACTGTGCTTAGTACCTCGGTGATGGGATGATTTGTACCCCAAAGCTCCGCATCATGCAATATACCCTGGTAACAAACCCGCTTCTGCACATAGAACTCCTGAATCTAAAATAAAAGATGAAACAAAAGAACTTTGGCTGAAAAGAATTGTAGTAATCATAATTACCATTGTTTTTATAGCAATAAACTTAACAATTATTGAGCCCATTTGCTATGCCAAGCACTATTCCAAGTATTTGACATGTATTAACTCTCTCATCCCCATAACCATTGAGGTAGGCACTATTGTCATTATCCTGATTTCCAGATGAAAGAAACTGAAATGCAGAGAGATACCTCAGGTTCATGTAGATAATAAATAGCTGAGTCAGAATTAGAAATGACACAGTCTCTTAATGACATATTGAGCAATTTGTATCAGGAAATAGTATTTTAGGTGACAGACTTACAAGGAAATTGGAGGAATTAGAGACTGGTTCTCAATATAAGATAGAGTAGAAGAAACTGAACATCCTATTATTTTCTGTGTCGGTAATCCACTGGTTCATGGCTTGCCGTGTAAGATAGCGAAGTAAATGATTGCCTATGGACATTAAGTCTGTAATCAAGGATTCACTGACAAAATTCTGGTGGGCCATGTTGTGACCACCACAAAAAACAGTATGAAAGATGTGAAAAATCAATAGGTGCTTGCTTCTGATAACGCTGAATGGCTTAAAGCAGAGAATGATGAGCTCAAATCTCTAAATTCTCAATGTAAGCCATGGACTAAAATACAGGGATGTTCTATTACTATGATGAAAGAATTTATTATCTTGCAGCTGTCAGGCTACAATAATCAAAACCCACAATCAGATTTTGATCCTGAAGGATGCCAAATTCTACATCAATTAACTTTTCCACTAAGTATGTCACTTACATGGAATTGTAGGCATTCGTCAGGAAAGAGGCGGTCCCTGGCCATGAAAGGACTCAGATACCTGAGTAACCCAAATCCCCACCCCTTATGGCGTTTCTGTTTCTCCCCCAAAAAATCTCCTCTCTTTGGTCTGATAAGACATTTCTTTTCTTTCTTGAAGATTCTATTGTTCTCTTGCCTGAGATAGTATCTTGAAAGATGAAAACTATTCTCCAAGTTCCCTACCTGTCTTACAGTTCACTTTGCTTAAAGGAATAACTAAAGTTAAATTCCAACATGACCTGCAGACATATTATGAAGTCACTCTTTGGGTAAGAAGGCTTATAACAATAAGAATAACAGAGCTTGACTAATTCTTTGGAGAAAAAAGTCTTTGGAGTATGTGCAGGAATGACTTTGGGCTTGACCGTTAGGGAGGAGTATAATCATATGTCTGCACAATTTTTTGATATGAATCATTTAGCAGATATTTTGCATTGAGAGCAAGCCTGAGTAGCTCTAAGTGGTTTCAACAATTTGTTTGGCTGGTTAAACCCAACCTGGTCTCAACTCTGGACTACAAAATTTTGGGCCCAGTGATGATAAGAAGGAATGTATTCAAAACTTCAAGCAATGAGAAATACTGAGTTATCTGTGAACATCTTGTCTGACTATATCCTAAGTATAACCCCCAAGCAGTCTCAAATCCACTCCCTTCACCAAAATCTTTGGACATACATTGATAAACGAAATGCCATTTCTGGGATGGGCCATTTTTGGAAGACTGGGGATTCTGGTAGGAGAACCCACAGTTGAAATGTGCTACTTGATTTCAGTGTTAACAAGAGGATTCAAGGGTGGCTGAGGCTGAGTAGCTCTGCAAAAGACAAAATCTCTTCACAGAGATAAAATGAGCATTATTTCCATCATTGTCAGTAGTATCAGGATGCTAATATGAATGTTCTGACTCAAATATATTTTCAATAGGGATATTGATATTAGGGTCACTGTGACCAAACTAGCCAGATTGCACATGTCTGAGGACTAAAGGATAATTATTCCCAAAATTCTGCTTGCAATTTTTTTTTTAACTTCTCATCCTTGCATGCTTGGTTAAATTGCTTGAGAATGAGACGTTGGCCTCAGTGAGTACACCAGGGGCTCAGCTACCTCAGTTTGTAAGTTTTAGATAGTTCCACAAAACAGAGAGCTCCTGCAAACTGCAAACTGTGCCGACTGAAGCAAAAGGACCCTGGAATGCACTGAGGAGGAGGAGGGTCCGTGTCCCTGTGTGTCACAGCTGGGGAATTGCATGTGACTTAGTTGGGCAGTTAGGTACTCTCTCTAGAACTGCTACGTTGAAAGATGACTCAGTAATCCGGAGGTGGGATAGATTCATTCATCTCAGTAGTGGTGATGGTGGTCTGTGGCTTGGGCTGATTCTGCTCTGTAACCTGGTCTGAAATTCCTGCAGCCTAGCAGGAATCCTTGGTTACTTCTTGTTTCCCAAATAAGGCTGTTTTCTCCAGACTTGCTTCAATTCCACGAGCTCTCAATCTTTCCATTAAACTGCCTTGATGCAAGAATGGAAAGTCAAACACCACATGTTCTCACTCACAGACAGGTGTTGAACAATGAGAACACATAGACACAGGGAGGGGAGCATCATACACTGGGGTCTGTTGCGGGGGACTAGGGGAAGGACAGCGGGGGCTTGAGAGTCAGAGAGGGATAACATGGGGAGAAATGCTAGGTATAGGTAATGGGGATGGAGGCAGCAAACCGCATTGCCACATATGTACGTATGCAACAATCCTGCATATTCTGCACATGTACCCCAGAACCTAAAGTGCAATAATATATATATATTTATATATATATGTATTTATATATATATATAAATGAATACAAAAGAAAAAAATACCTGCCTTTTGCTTAAGATAGCCAGATTTAAGTTCTGTTGCTCCAACCAAAAATGCGGTTAATTAAATGCAAAAGATAATTTTAGTTTTTTAGACTTAAAAAATTATTGTAGTTGAAAGTATCTCTCTGCCAAAGTTGAAAACTTTAATTTATTTTCTACTAAGAGGTTTTCAAATACTGTGGAGAATCAAGTTATCTGAGATCAACTGAATATTATTTTATATTTTTGGGGTTTCATGTTTCTAAATTTCACCTTTTCTCTTTCTCAGTACATTATCATACTCATCAGAGAATCAGAAGCACAGAATAACACATTTCTGTGTTATCACATTGTTGACAAAATTCTTTCTCAGAGGCATTAAAAAAAAAGCTAAGTATTTACTTTCGGCTCTGGAACTGGAGTGTATGACTGGATTGATCACTTCTTGTTTATAACCTCAAGTCTAATAGTCATTAGTTCACCAATTCAGTTGCTCCTTTCATGAAATGGAGAATTTCATAGCGTATATTCTTATTCCAAATACATCCCTCATAATTCTTTTTTGAATTTTTAAAGAATCCATAGAGATGCATATAAGTGTAATAAATATGTCTCTACTCAAATGCATTGTACTAATCACATCAAAAGGATTGAGTCTGAACTTTCATGTTTGTATTTCCTTTCAGATACCTTATTACCCATGAAATGTTTCCACATTTCTGCCCTATTTTAAGGATAAATGACAGACCTGTTTTCCTCAGCCTTATCCTGAAGTATCTCTGAGAATAAAACAATAGGGAGGTATGTAATATTCAGAAGTGTGACTCTCAGCTTTTTGTCGGGTAACTTTCTGGGTTCAGTAAGAAACCTATGGACAGATAGTACCTTTTCTTTCTTTGCTTGCTGTTTCTTCTTCCTCCAGCTCTCTCTTCTATTTTCATCTTAAATTCCTCCTCTTGTATTTACTAGCTTGAAATGGAATATGGGTGTTTTCAATCAGTACAACACAATAAAACCCATTTAAAAATGAATGGTATCACACGTCTTTGGCTACTCAGAGGATCAATCACAGCTCACAGTTTGGAGGAGAGAATGTGCCAACATAAAAATGTGGGGTAGCTGGTTTTCTGTGCCTCAGAGCCTGCTGTTACCTGAATAAGCTCTGCTAGAGGCTCGCGTTCAGAGCAAGTCACCAATTTAGGAAAAAGGCAGCAGGTGACCCTGGAGAGGTCTCCCTATATTATAGAGTTTCCATAACACAGGAAAGAGCTCTTCTGTGTGATGACAGTGTGCTGGTGCCCATGTGGCCCGCCTCTTTGCTTGTATCTTTGATTATTTGCTATTTCTGGATTCTCCTATTCGTGCTCTGGTTACAGGTAGGGCACAGTGTTACTGAGTGTTGGAGTCCCTGAGAGTGAGATGGCTTAATATTTGGATATTTTCCTTTAGTGGGTGGCTGGGCTTTGTAGACTCTGTATTATTTTTGCCAAACTGGACTTTCTCTTTCACCTGAAGCTGAGTTTGTCTGTTCAGTGTGTCTCCATCCCAGCAGTTGTGTTGATGTCCAAGTTCCAGCTGCTCCTAGCCTACCCTGTTCAGCTACTGTTGGCCCCGTGGTATCAGGTCATGCCCTGGAAGATGGAAAAATTCCTCTATAGCATCTACTTTATTCTAGGGTATATGTTGGTGGTTTTTGTGTGCTTTGATTTTCACTGGGCATCAAGCCCTTTGATAACCAGATGCTACTTGTGTTTACATGCAAATCAACCCAT
Source organism: Cacajao melanocephalus (assembly GCA_963573385.1). Taxonomy (NCBI): domain Eukaryota; kingdom Metazoa; phylum Chordata; class Mammalia; order Primates; family Pitheciidae; genus Cacajao; species Cacajao melanocephalus. The sequence continues at coordinate 39,753 of CAUYLG010014781.1, read as the reverse complement.
AGCCCTAATAGCGTTCTGTATATAACTTTAGACAGTTATGGAGTTCCTTAGCAGGATCTTCCTGTGAATTAACTCTGCCTTCTGTTGCAGTAGCATCCGTGTTTAATCTCTGTCAAGCTGTGATCCTCCAGGTGAGTAGGATGTTTTCACATGGGACTCTGGATTGAGGTCTCTCTTGCCTCTAGCCCATCTGCCACATTCATCTTCCCCAAGAATGTGGCTTGATTCTGCCAGAGCCCTGGCAGGTGGAAAATGACTTCCTATAACCTGTAGAATAATGTTCTGAGTCCTTGGGATGACCTACACATCCCTTCACAGGATGCCTCAATTTGCCTGCCCAAAGTATTTCAGACAACTCCTCTGGTAGTCACTAGTGATAGAGACAAACTGAATAATTGGATTGTGCTCTCTTCCACTCCACGGTTTTCTACTTTTGTGCCTCTGTGCATACTGTCAGCTCCATGCTCTTCCCTAAGAAAATTCTACTAATCCTTCAAAGTCCATCTCAAATGCCCTGAAGATTTTCTTAAGCTCTTCAACTAGAGATGGTCTCATTCTCCTTTAAACTTGATGATATTTTTGGCCAGGCACCATGGCCTGTAATCCCAGCACTTTGGGAGGCTGAGGTGGGTGGATCATCTGAGGTCAGGGGTTCAAGGCCAGCCTGGCCAACATGGTGAAACCCTGTCTCTACTAAAAATACAAAAAAAAAAAAAAAAATTAGCTCGGTCTGGTGATGTATGCTCGCAATCCCAGCTTTTTTGGAGGCTGTGCAGGAGAATTGCTTGAACCTGGGAGGCAGAGGTTGCAGTGAACTGAGATTACACCACTGCACTCCAGCCTGGGTGACAGAGCAAGACTTCATCTCAAAAACAAATAAAAAACAACAAAAAGATGATTTTTTGTTGGATTTTTGTTTTTGCAATATGTCTTGAATTATAGTTATTTATGTATTTAATTTCTTTTATTTTTTAAATTCTTTTTTTCTTTTTTCTTTCTTTCTTATTTTTTAGATTCTTAAAAAAATTTTGTAGCTGTATAGTAGGTGTATATATTTATAAGGTACATAAGATGTATTGATAGAGGCATGCAATGTGAAATAAGCACCTTGTGGAGAATGGGGTATCCATCCTGTCAAGCATTTATCCTTTGAGTTAAAACAATCCAATTACATTCTTTGAGTTATTTAAAAATATACAAGTAAGTTATTACTGATGATAGTCACCCTATTGTGCTATCAAATAGTTGGTCTTATTTATGCCTTATGTTTTTTTTTGTACCCATTAATCATCTGATAAGGTTTGGCTGTATCCTCACCCAAATCTCATCTTTAATTCCCAGGTGTTGTGGGAGGAACCCAGTGGGAGGTGACTGAATTATGGGGACAGACCTTTCCCATACTGTTTTCATGATAGTGAATGGGTCTCATGAGATCTGATAGTTTTATAAGGGGGAGTTTCCCTGCACAGGCTCTCTCTTTGCCTGCTGCCATCCATGTAAGATGTGACTTGCTCCTCCTTACCTTCTGCCATGATTGTGAGGTCTCTCCAGCCCCAGCCATGTGGAACTGTGAGTCCATTAAACCTCTTTCTTTTGTAAATTGCCCAGTCTCAGGTATGTCTTCATCAGCAGCATGAAAACAGACTTAGCAGAACATCTTTGGGTTTCAATTTTCTGTTGAAAATATTTATATCTTATCATAATTTTACGGTGTTTTCCAGTGAGCTCCCATACTCCCCTAGAGCTAAGCCCAAAACACAATCCAGTGGAGAGTGAGTGTGGAAACAGACTGAGTCTCTGTTTTTCCCAATCTCTCTTCCTTTGTCTGTTGTTCTCCATTTCTCTGTTTCACCCAGAAAACCTCCCCTTCTGTACTGTAACCCCCAGATTCTTAACTCAAAACTGACTTATCTTGATACCAGTCCTCATTATCAAATGCCCCAGAAAGGGGAAAATTTTGGTGTGAATTTCTTAATGATGTAAGGGAGGAAAATATTTTTCCTTTACTCTCTGTATTTTTTTTTTTTTTTTTTTTTGAGACAAGGTCTCCCTCTGTCACCTAGGTGGAGTGCAGTGGCACAATCTCAGTTAACTGCAACCTCTGCCTCCTGGGTTCAAGTGATCCTTGTGCCTCAGCTTCCCAAGTAGCTGGGACTACAGTTGCATACCACCATGCCTGGTGAATTTTTGTATGTTTTGGTAAAGATGGGGTTTCATCATGTTGGCCAGACAAGTTTTAAACTCTTGACTTCAGGTGATCCACCCTCCTCAGCCTCCCAAAGTGCTGGGATTACAGGCATAAGCTACTGAACCTGGCCATGTTATATTGCTTCTTAAGTAACTTGCATGTGATATTTTAAAAATAGTTTTAATGGAAATAATATTAAGTTGAAGCAGTAGCTACTCCATCATAAAGAATTTTTCCAAGAATAGATGTTTCATTGTCATCTGGATTCTACTCTTTCTAAAGAAAAGAAAACCATAATAATTATGATTGATCCCTTTATGGGATGAGTCTTTTAAAACCCTTACTGCTTTTAAGAGTTTAGTCTTCATTTTTTTTCTTTAAGTTTTCTTATAATATTACTAGGTGTGGTTTTATTTGTTTTTATCCTATTTGGAATTCACCAAGCATCCCAAATCTGTTTTTGCTTAAGGATAGAAAAATTTTGGCCCATGTTTCTTTAAATATATTTTTTTTGCTTGATTTTTTTCCTCTCCTTTCTGGGACTCCAATTACAGATGTGTTAAATGCTTGATATTATTCCACAAGTAAATCAGGTTCTGTTTATTTTTTAAAATCCTTACTTTTTCTGTGCTTCAATTTAGATGACTTCTATTCACTTGTCTTCAAATTCACTAAATTCTTTTTACTGATGGTCAATTAAAATTTTTTTTGCGTATATGTACATGTTTTGGGGGTACATGTTACAATTTAATACATTCATATGATTTACACAGATCAAATCAGTGTAATTGGAATACCCATCACCTTCAATATTTGTCTTTATGCTAGAAACAAATTATTCTTTTCTAGCTATTTTGAAATATATAATGGATTATTATAAACTAGAGCTACCCTACTTATCTGTCAAACACTAGGTGTTATTTCTTCTGTTAGACTGTATCTCTGTATCCATTAATCAACTTATCTTCATCTTCCCCTTATCCTTTCCAGGTTCTGGTAAGCACCACTCTACTCTCTATCTTCATGAGATCCACTGTTTTAGCTCCACATATGAGTGAGAAATGCAATATTCATCTTTTTGTGCTTGGCTTATTTCACTTACAATAATGACCTCTAGGTCTATCCATGTTGCTGCAAATGACAGGACTTCAGTCTTTTTTAACTAATTTTCCATTGTGTATATATAACCAAAGTTTTTAAATTTATTTATCCATTGATGACCACAGGTTAATTTCAACATTTTGTATGTTGTGAATAGTGCTGCAATAAATAAGGAGTGCTGTTTCTTCATAATTTACCAGTTGATTTCCTCTTTCCTCCCAACTCTCACTAGTTCACTGCTTCCCTTTGAGCACTAGATGGCGCTTGAAGCATAGGTTTGTCTAGGTTCTAGTAAACAAAGTGCCCTCAGTCCCAAATGATAAAGGTCCCAAAGGGAATATCCTGATAGAGTGGGAAGGCTGGCTAGGGTGTCATGCCCAGGGGACCTGTAGGACATGGTGCTGCTTGAACAGCCACTCTGATTTGGCATCTCCTTTGGCTGAGTTACAGAGCAGTTTCAAGGCCTAGGATGGTAGTCCTTCCTCCTCTCTTTGTCTTTGGCTATCCTCAGGGCTATTTCTCCCTTTGAGCACTCCTGATGATTCTTGGGGCTGAGGCAAGGACAGTTCTCCTGCCAGGAAACTCAAGATAATGGGGAAGCCTGTTGTCCATCTTCACCTCAATTTTGCCAATGTAGAAACCATGATTCAGGGGGAAATTTTCTGTGTACTTGGTGCCAGGCAGATTTGGGGAAGGATGTCACAGACATGGAAGTCTGATTCTCTTACTGTTTCCTCAGAGATTTCGAGTTTTTTCATTTCTCTGTGGCCCCAGGAACTGTCTCATTCTCATATTTTAATTTTGGATATTGCTAGATATTAATAATCTTCGGGCTGTATATTTGTTTTTGGCTTTCTGTTGGGAGGAGTGGTGCCAGCTAGCTTCTGTGCTTCCATTTTGGAACCAGAAATTTCTCAAGAGATTTATTGTACATCATGGTGACTACAGTTAATAACAATATATTGTATACTTGAAAATTGCTAAGAGAGTAGTTTTTAAGTCTGTATCACAAAAAAGATAAGTATATGAAGTATTGTATATATTAAATAACTTGATTTAGCCATTTCTCAATGTATACATGTATTGAAACGTGTTGCATACTGTAAACATACACAGTATTTTATCGTCAAGTAAGACAATTAAAGAAACCCCCCAAATAAGTTACTATGATAGGTACTATGAGGCAGTTCAAAATAGAGTGAGTTCTCAGGAAGCTTTCAATTCCATGTAGATGTTAAGAGAACGAACTTACAAGATAAATTCAGAAAACAGAAAAGCTGTGTTGCTGCTTGTTTGTTTTGTCAGACTTGGATCTCTCAACCAACAAATGAGAGTACTAATGCCTATTCCACAGGATCACTGTGAGAAATATGTCAGATTAATGTTTATAAAATGCCTAGGGCAGTGTTTGGCGCTTAATTGGCATTCATTAGATGACAGGGCGGCTGGTGGCTGATGTGGCCCCTGCTCTTCTTCCTGCTGATGGTGTTGATGCTCACTGATGAGAGCAATCAGGAAACCTCCATTTTACACATGATTGAACTTGAAGGACATTATATGAATTCTAAATAAATGGCAGTAACCATTGGTGTGTTCTAAAGTCCTTCCCAAAAATAAAGCAGGGGGAGAGAAAAGGCAGGCAATATCCATTTTGACTTCCTTATAGGTCTGCCCTCAGGATAAACCATATACCCAGGGCCTGGGGAAGTTGAGTAAGGGATTCAGAACCAGAAGATGGTTGCCTATTGAACTCCCTTCACAGCAATACATCTCTTCTTATTTCAGGAATTGAAAGGCCTGAAAGACAAACACGATAGATATTTTCCTAATCTCCCAGAAACTGACTCCCCATACTTCCCTAGAGCTAAGCCCAAAACACAATCCAGTGGAGAGTGGGTATGGAAACAGACTGGGTCTCTGTTTTTCACATCTCTTTTCCTTTGTCTATTGTTCTCCATTTCTCTGTTTTACCCAGAAAACCTCCTCTTCTGTACTGTAACCCCCAGATTCTGAACTCAAAACTGACTTATCTTGATACTAGTCCTCATTATCAAATGCCCCAGAAAGGGGAAAATTTTGGTGTGAATTTTTTAATGATATAAGGGAGGAAAATATTTTTCCTTTACTCTCTTAGGTTTATTGACTGGAGCCCTGCAAGTTGGATTCAAAAGACAGGTTAACATGAGAAAGGGCATACAAGTTTTATTGGACGTTTTGGGTGACACAGGAGACTTCCTAGAAAAGACATGAAAATCTCAAGAAGCACATACGCCTGAGAGCGTATATACCCATTTAACAAAGAGCCGTAAATTGTAGAGGCATGTCAAGGCAAAGAAAAGGGGTTTTTAGACTTCTAGGGGCTAAAAACTGAGGAAAGATAACTACATGGAGGAAACTCATGGAAGACTAAGTAACATTTGTTTGTGCTGATCCATCTCAGTGCCAAATTTCTATCTTCTTCATGGCCATAAAACTTCCCTGGGAGAGGGGCTCTATGGCAGGCATTATGATTCAGGAGTTTCTGCCTTTAGTCATCAGGGAGGCTCTGGGAAAACTTCTTTCTACATGTGTTGAATCTCACATGTTTTCAACTCAAAATAATCTTTATGCCAAAGTGCATGTTTTGGAGTAGCATATTTTGATCCCCTTCAATTACAGTGACATATATAAACAAGACTGAGCATTAAGACTTCTTATACTTAATTGCCGGTCCAGGCTTACCTGTTATTACCGTATACCTCCTATGAAAAAGATAGTAAAATTATCACAAAGATAATAAGAATATTTTTTGCTGCTGAGTGTTATTTTAAGGTGTCTGCAGGGCATATCTTTAGAGGGAACTTCTAAATACCACCTTTACTAATAAAACCTGAACTAGAGAATGCACATAAAATCTTTTGGATGAACTCTGTTAAGGTTCTGAGTCCTGTGGTTATTTTGTGTATTTAACCACGTAGGCATATGCGATAAGTTCTGAAATTTTAGAAAATAGGGAAGCAGAACATTATTTTATTTTATCATAGTAATTATGCCATTTCTTTTTTCCCCTCGTAATCTTTAATAGAAATATAGCTCCAAATTTATTCCTTTAAGTTCATTGCTGACACTGAAGGAGAAATCATCATGTAGGTATCAAACATAACCTTTGGAAATTATTTTTCATGTTTAACTTCTCCTAGAAAAAATAGAAACCAAACTTCTTATTTGGATGATACAAATAACCATATCTAAATTCTCAGTAATTTCTGGTTTAGTTTTAGATCTGTATTTGGTTTAGTTATAGTGTTGCCTTTTCAAGATAAAATACAGTGACTTTTCCTTTTTAAAATGCTCATTAGAATTTCCATGTCAAGGTTCTGCATGTCACTTGTATGTGTGTCTTTCTGTATTCCAATATCACCAACATTTTTCTAGTTACCTTACCACTCACATTGCAAGTTGCTATGACAACAGAGATTATTGTGAATGCTTAACCCAGTATGCTGTCTGTAAATCACACTTTTAAGGGTAAATTTTCTAACAAAGCATTGTTTAAATTGTTTCAAAGTTACAGCAGTTAAGTCTTTGATTATAAACATCAGAGTGGAAAGAAAAGCAAATTTTGGAACTCCAAAGCAGAGTTGTAATGCTAACAGCAGACAGATGCAATTTTAATGGGTGGGGCACCTCATAGTTTGCATATGTTGCTATTGGTTTTGGGCAAGATAATGCAGGCATCTCATTTAAGCCATTTATAGACTGGTTAAATTGTACACACTGTCCTTTCTTCTGTTTAAACTTGTCTTCATTATCATGATTCTTCAGTATGTTGCCATGAAAATGGCCTCTTCTGTTCAACTGACATGGAAATAACTTATTTTCTGCTTGTAATTTAATTTCGTCCATTAAAATTGTGTTAAGACAGCTTAGATTGCCACCTTTGGTTTCAACTCATTTTATATATGTATGTAGCTGGGTGACCTCTTGTGAGATTTTTGTCAGATAGGGCTGTGATCATCTCATATCTCAACTGGAGCTGAAGGATCTACTTCCAAACCCACTCATGTAGTTGTTGACAGACCTCAGTTACTCAAAAGTTGTTGGCCAGAGGCCTCCCTCTGTTCCTCCTCAATGGGCTTCTTCACAGGCCATCTTGAAACATGGCAGCCGGCTTCCCCTGGAGCCAATAATCCAAAGAAGAGAGAGCAAGAGAGAGAGAGAACGTGAGAGAGAATGCTAGCCAAGACCACCCAAGAAAGAAAGCCTCTGTCTTGTGATAACCTCGCCTCAGTGATATTTCCTCACTTCTGCCATTTTCTGTTCATTACATGATGGTCATTAAGGCCACCCTATACTTGAAGGGAAGGAGATTTAGTTCCACCTCTGGAAAGTAGGAGTATCAACGAACTAGTAGATTTATTTTGAAAAACCAAACAACAGAACTATGTGAAATGTTAATTATTATTTCTCTTCTGATGCTTTTACCAAATCTGCTGTGGCTACATAATCCTTTAAGAGATTAATTTGTTTTTGTTGTTCTTTTGTGTTTCTCCATTTCTCTTTTCCTTTTCTCTTTTAGTAAGTAGCTAGTCAGCTCATTGCCTCTAGGGATTTCTGTAGCTGAGGGGAAACCAGTACTGGCTTACAGGTCTTCCTGGATTTTGCTTTACAAAAGTCTAATCACTTAGAAAAATGATGAATATTTTTATAGACACTGAAAAGGGTGGGTTATTTGTGGAAACAACCAACATATTCGGTAGGTGAATAGAGGAGCTGGAAAAGAAGAAAAGGAAGCTTCTAGAGGGCATGCGAGACCTGGGAACCTGCACCAAACTTTCTAACCTGTTACCTAGCAGAGTCTCTCTTGAGATGACAGAGAGGTATGGCTATGCAGCTTATCTGGAAGAGGGACCTGGGTTGCCTCACAGAAGATCCTCATAGCCCTGGGTGGAAAGGAAGCTCAGAGAGCCTCCAGACCCAAGAAGGCCAAGCAGATAAGGGCAGTGACATGTGGGAATCATTGCCACCCTTTTAGTCATGTGTGAAAATACAGAAAGATCAACAAAACCTAGGGATGGCCCAGTGAAATGGGAGCCTAAGGCCAGAAATCGAGTTGTAGAAAATTAAAAAGTATTTCCTTCAGCTTTGAGCTGTGACCGAGTCCCTGACAACCACACTTCTGTAGTACCAAGCGTTGGCCAGGTCTGCACCAGGGCCTTCCTGCGTTGTCTCCACTGATCTTTGCTGCAGTCCCTCACAGATGACGTCACAGGCTTAACTAGGTGCTGCAACTTACCCGAGCTCTGAAAGCCGGTAAGAGGCAAGGCCAGGATTTAAGCCTGACCTCAACTCCGAGGGCTGGACTTTTACATGGAACTGGATGGAGAGTAAGAGCTTAGGAAATGCTTATTAAATATGTATCACTCATCCACAAGAACTTCTGAAGGCCAAAGACGATTTCAAACACAAATGACTATGCACACATGGAGAAGGAGACCAGATGATGGTTCTCAGCGGAAAGTTCCATTCTTGGTTAGGGCAGTGAGTACATGTACAACTATTTCCACATGCCTGTGTCCCCATTAGACAGAAGAGCCTTCAGCTCTTTCTCTTAACACTTATCATAGTTGGAGTTGAGTGCTCAGAATGGCTTTGTTGCCATTATTTTCTAGCTTGGATCACTTTATAATTCCTCAAATGACTTACTATGCTTTTGAAGGGGAGATGAGTAAGAGGCTAAATAGTAACATGTTTTTATGCACAAATGTTTGTTTTTTCAGAGTGATTGCTCATTAATATGAATATGAACAATAAAAATATTTTTCTAGCATTCTATCCATTGGAAATTGCTATGATCTCCATTAACTCTGATACTTGACTCACTAGAACATATTATCTTCATTTATCATATTAGTTAGAGCTTGCTGTACATTAAAATAGATATTGAGAGACTGGGTGCAGTAGCTCATGCCTGTAATCCCAGCACTTTGGGAAGCAGAGGCGGGCAGATTGCTTTGAGCTCAGAAGTTTGAAACCAGCCTGGGTAACACGGCAAAACCCAGTCTCTACAAAAATACAAAAATTAGCCAGGCATTGGTGGCTCATGCGTGCAGTCCCAGCTACTCGGGAGGCTGAGGCTATATAATCCCTTGAGCCTGGAAAGTGCAGGTTGCAGTGAGCGGAGATTGTGCCATGCACTTCAGCCTGGGTTACAGAGTTCTCAAAAAAAAAAAAAAAAAGAGATTGAGAAGATATGTTACATAGAATAGAGATAAATATGGAGCTAGAGATCTGGTTAATGTTAAAATGACTTTTATTATATCAGGTTACTATACATGTTTTAGTAAAATAATTCATCACAACTCAACTTTATTTAGAGCCTGTTACTGTTGTTCTCTTATTTTACTTTAAAGAAAAAAAATCTCATTCTTTCTCTCTCTCATATACACACATATATACACACACATGCAAGGACTACAGATATTTTTTTCTTAAGTATTTTTCTGATTACAAAAGTAAATATTCTGAGGGCCAAACAATGTCAAAAATCCAGAAAGGCCAAAAGAAGAGGAAAGAAATCATTTAATCACCCAGAGATAGTTATTTCTAATCTTTCTCTGATACCAGTTGGAATTATATAGTATATGTAATTTTGTTTCCTGACTGACATCTTAACATACATTTTCTTCTTCATTAAGAACTCTTCAGATATATTACTAAACCAAGAATGTTAATGAGGCTTAAAACAAAAACAATTCCTTGATTTATACTTTAGCCAGAAAATAAAAAGAATTTGAGTACCTTGATTCCCTGAGCATGTAGGAACTTTTTTATATGTTGGCGGTTGAATGCACTTCTGCTTGACTCAACAAATATTTATTGAACACCTAATATATGAGAGATATGCAAAAGAATTTCATAAGTGCTGCCCCTGACCCCAAGGACTGAAAATTTAGTTGAAAAGTCAAAATTGTAATATACCAAAGAGTTATACAATCATGCAAACAATAGATAACAGGACTCCAGAGGAATATATAGACCATGACAGCCATGGAGGACAAGCATACAATTATAGGCATAATCACAAGCCAGCCTCTCAGGGTATATGTCCCTTCACCTAGGACCTTTCCGCAAATCGACTATTCCCCAGTTCCTTGAAGAATCATGCAAACGGTAGGGGAACAAGAATAGGCACAGCTCTTGAGTATGACAGCAGGGACAGGGACAGTGGGAGATTATTATTTAATTTCTTCTTGTCCACATTTCTTCCATAAATTGGCACAACTGGTTGAAGACACATGCAAATCTAGATGTAAACCAATAGTAAAACCATGTATTCATGATTGAAAATACACAAAAGGATAAGCACTGTTACAGATTCCACTCAAGTACATTGACTACTCCCAAGGTTAATGCAGATCAGTTTTCTTTAACTTCTAGTGTAAACATTTTGTCTTCCCTGAACTCAGAATGGCTTTAGGTCTTTTCTAAAAGTACGGAAAACATATTTTTAATGTGTTTCAAATAGCTGAAAGGAAATATTTAAAAAAAATTCTTTGAGAAGCTAAAAATCAATGTAGAAACTTTAAAAGATGAATTTTTCATGAAGAGAATAAAAAACTGGCTTGAATAAACACTACTGTTGATTAATTATTATAGAGTCACAGTCATTACAATTGAACTGTAGCCACATCACACTCAATATCAGCATCAACAGAAGCAGTAAGAAATATACACTTAATGTGTTATCTTTTTGTCTTCAGTTTTCCAAGCTTCCCTGCAGCGTTTGAGTCAAATACTGGGTCTAGGACACATTAAGAATTACCAGCAGTGTTTATAATCCCTGCGCAGCATGGGTAAAAATTTTCTTGCTTAACATCCTTTACAAACTGTAATTTCCATGAAGTTAAAGTACTTTACGCTGTGACCTTGAGCATCAAGTCGTGGCTTTAGCAAATGAAAAATTATGCCATTGCATAATGTCTAGAAATGCAACATGAACATATTAGCAGTGAATCTTGTTTCACACCACTGAGTAATTGTTACCGATTGTCTTTACACTGTATTATCACCCAAAAGATGCAGCACAGGAAAAATAAGACCACTCAGAAACTCAGTAGCCAAAGTGACAACTATTTATGCTATTATCTATGTATGTTATTTATCTGTGTTTAATGCTGTAAATATTCAGTCTTTTCGTATTAGAAGGACTACTAGAAAAGACATCTGAATGGATAGGAAAAAAGTTTCAGTACTTTTATTGATCCATTAATGCTGAAGTGAGCCATACTTCCTTGATGTCTAGATGGTAACCTTTTCTGAAGGAGGCTTCCACAACTGCGGACCCCACCCTCCTCCCTTCTGCATCCATTCAGAAATTGCACCTCCTCAATGCACTAGAGTAAAAGTAGGAAGAGATGAGTTGACACGGGGTGGGGGGTTTCCCACAATTCTGTAGATTCTGACAGAAACAAAAAGCTTTGTATTAGCACAGCCAGCCTTTGTGTCCATGGGTTCTGCATCTATAAATTCAACCAACTGCAAATTGAAATTTTTTAGAGGATAGTTGTGTCTGTACTTAAATATGAAAACTTTTTTTCTTAACATTATTCCCTAAATAATACAGTGCAACGATTTACATAGCATTTACATTGCATGAGGTATTATATGTAATCCAAAGAGATTTAAAGTATATGGGAGGATGTACATAGGTTGTATACAAATAATATGGCCATTTTATATCAGGAACTTGAGCATCTGAGAATTTTGCTATTTGTGAGGGGTTCTGTAACCAATTCCTGATGGATACTGAGGGATGACTATACTTTTCTCTGCTATTACAGCTTTATACTTTTTCTCGTATTTCATTTGTTCAAGATTATCAGGTTGAAAGGAAATAGAGCCAGGGAAAATATCCCATCTCAGCACTACAGGGTCACCCTGGAACAAGATGAGCATGCCAAGGTCCAGACATTAGGGTGGAAGGTGTATATGTTGCCTTTGTGCACAACATGGTTTGCTTGTTTCAAGGATAAATTTTAAAACTTGCCTAGGGCTTTTATCCTTCAGATTCAGAATACGAGTAAATGTAAAAAAATATATCATGCATGAGCCAAACATTTTCAGAATTGTTTGGTATCCTCGATAGATTGCAAAAATTCACTGACTCTATGGAATAGGAGCCTAGAGACACAGAAGACCAGCTGGGATTAAAGGAAGATTAGAATTGAATGAAAAAAGAATTTTCTTCTACAATTGGCTGGGGTAGTATCGAATTTCAGGAAATAAAATTAAAATACAACTAAAATTTATCTTTTTGTTGGTAAAAAGCATAGCTCAGAAGAAAAGTGAATCAGTGATGTGGAGAACAAACTTAAGAATATCTCCCAGATTACAAAAGTAAGGGAAAAAGAGGTTTTTGAAGATTAGGGGATAATAATCATTTGGAACATACAGATAAGATGTTTTGTAAGGATTATATTTGTGTTTCTGAGAAAGAAACAAGAAAATACCTGTATTAAAAGTAGTAGGTGGGCCAAGTGCGGTGGTTCATGTTTTTAATCCCAGCACTCAGGGAGGCCAAGGCAGGCCAGTTGCTTGAGCCCAGGAGTTCAAGAACAGACTGGGCAACATAGAAAGGAGATCTTTTTTCTACTATATAACGTATATAGTAGATACTATATATATATGAGCCTGGTGTGGTGATGCATGCCTGTAGACTCAGCTGCTCAGGGACTGAGGTGAGAGAATTGTTTGGGCCCAGGAGATGGAGGATGCAGTGAACCACTATTGCGCCGTTGTACTCCAGCCTGGGTAGCAGAGTAAGACCCCGTCTTAAAAAAAAAAAAGTAGTGAAGGCACAAAATTAAATATTTTTTTGAAATTGATAAAATTCCTTAAAGGAGTTTACTGAGATCTAACCCAAATCGTTTAATGAGTGCTGCATCCTGAGGAAAAATTTCAGCTGCTGCCGTATAATGAAACCAGATTATGTGTGACCCTCAACCTTTCCCACATACATTCAGCTGTTGCTTTTTTTTTTCTTTTTGTAACATTCAAGAGTGTATTTTAGAGGGTGATAGATTCCAAACCAGATGTTCTTCCCTCTCTGATAGGCTAGGATTTCATGGCAAAATATTCTTCTCAATCTTGGCATAAATTCCATCAATCATGAGGTGAAGCCTTGCAGTCAAAAAGAGCACTCGAAGGTTGTCATCATTTTCTAGAAAAATGATTAAACTTCGGCCTTCCTGTGGCTCAGAGAACCCCCTATGGCCAGACACCACTGGTAAAGCAGTGCTTATCTTAAAGAACATATAGAGCCCATTCAGCTGAGGGCTAGTGAGGTTATCATGCCTGGTCGTGAGAGCACAGGTGCCTCACATACCATTGGATAGTATTCTTGTTGCACATAAATACCCAGTGAGCATCTTGGGATTTAAAAGTGATAGCAGCCACACTGTCTTCCACAACGGTTGAACTAGTTTACACTCCCACCAACAGTGTAAAAGTGTTCTTATTTCTCCACATCCTCTCCAGCATCTGTTGTCTCCAGATTTTTTAATGAACGCCATTCTAACTGGCATGAGACGGTATCTCAATGTGGTTTTGATTTGCATTTCTCTAATGACTAGTGATGATGAGCAGTTTTTTAATATGTTTGTTGGCCGCATAAATGTCTTCTATTGTAAAGTATCTGTTCATATCCTTCGCCCACTTTTTGATGGGTTTGTTTGTTTTTTTCTTGTAAATCTGTTTTAGTTCTTTATAGATTCTGGATATTAGCCCTTTGTCAGATGGGTAGCTTGCAAAAATTTTTTCCCATTCTGTTGGTTGCCGGTTCACTTTAATGATTGTTTCTTTTGCTGTGCAGAAGCTCTTAAGTTTAATTAGATCCCATTTGTCTGTTTTGGCTTTCGTTGCCATTGCTTTTGGTCTGCACATGTACCCCAGAAATTAAAGTGTGCTTTAAAAAATTAAAATAAAAGTGATAGCAGGGAGGGAAACAGGGGCGGATACCCGGTGAAATCCAACCTTCAAACTAAAGATAAATTTAAGCCTGAAAACCAAGCTGCAAGTTCCGGGTAAAGTCTCTGACTGGAGTGATAATTTCTTTTACGCCTTTTAGCCAATCAAATGGTGCTTTTTCCCAGGCCCACCCAGGGACCAATCTGCACACACTCCCCTATTCTGAGCCGATAAAAACCCTGGACTCAGCCACACATTGGGACTACCTGCCTTGGATGGGAGCTACCCCCATAGGGTTCACTCTCTGCTGAGAGCTGTTCTATTGTTCGATAAAACTCTTCTTTGCCTTGCTCACTCTTCAGTCATCCATGTAACCTCATTCTTCGTGGACACGGGACAAGAACCTGGGACTGATGAACAGTGGGTGTGAAAGAAACTGTAACCCTGTAGTCCTCCCGTCCTCCACCAGCATTGAGTAGCCACCCTACATGATGGGAAGTGGCAGTTGGGCTAGGCCAGCCTTGGAGCCATGGGAGGTGGGGCACTGGGAACGAAGTGGGGCACTAGGAACAAAGGAGCTGGGACATGCCCCTGTTCACTGAAGTGTGTGGATGCTGGGAATGAATGAACCCTAAAACGAACAAGCTGTGACTCTTCTGGGGCCCAGACCTTGGGATTCCCTGAGCCAGAGTTGTGACATGTGTAACACCCCCTCTGGGGCTCTGCAGTTGCTGGCATCTCTGAGATTTTCAGGTGCCACCATGTTCCCCTCGTCCAGATGCTGATGCCCAGGCTGGAAGCTGCTTGCAGCATGCCTGGTTCAGCCACAGTCTTGTATGGAGCTGGTGCCTGTTCTGGCACCTGTAGCTGCCCATTGTGCTGCAGTGGCCAGTGCACATGGCTTGCTCTTGGTGGGTGTGAGATCTGGGCTGGTAGCAGGAGCCAAGAGCAACCAGCTGGGCTGAGTGGACAGAGCAAGTCCAGTGGTGAGCCTGGAGCCAAGCAAGGCTCTGGCAGGAGCACTGCCAAACACAGAAATTTCTGCCTGGCAAAGCAGCACCCCAAAGAATCCTTTGTAAATTCAATTCTTTAGTTCCAATATCAGAATCCAAAGATAGTTAATGGACCAAGGTATAGAAATAAAGGGGAAAAAACCTATGAGATCAAGCAGAAATAATCCACTATTTGCGAAGATACAAAAATTACTGACCTAAGATATTTCCCCAGCAACACCAATTAGAGAAAAGCTGTGGAGCAATGTCTACAGAATTTACAATGAAAAGATTATGAACTAAGAATGTCTGTAAAGGCATATTCAGGCTATAATATGCCCAGAGTACATATTGATCTTGGAAAAATTGCTTAAAGGATTACTTCAGCCAAGATGAATCACATTTTAAAAAATTCAGCAATAGTCCAACTTTATACAAAGGTTCTTGAACTTAACTTACTTAGTTTGAATTCCAAATGTAGAAATAAAATTGTGTAGGTGATATCATGAGTATTGAATAGTCTGGGGACAAACCTTCATAGCGGTGGGCTCTCTCAACTGTTTCTCTTCTGCTTCTGCATTCCCCATAACAATTCCAGAAAACATGTTTCTTGAGTGCTATCCTTTACCCCAGAATTCAGGAGGAATCCCTCACTATATTTGATGATAATCTAAACATTACTTGATGATGTTGGGTTACAGTTCTTGCTAACAGTATCTAAATGCAGTTATGACACTGTACAAGGAAAAGCAACAAAACCAGAAGTTTCTTTTCTCCAAACGCAGTCTCCTCACCCTTCAATATACATAACAGAGTTTCTCAGAAAAATAGTAGAAACCATCCACAATGACAAGTAATCTGGAAACATTTTTTATTTCCTCAGAGTTCATTTTTAATGACCTGGATAATTTACTTTTTCTAAGTAAAAACATAAATAAAAATAAATACATTATCTGCCGCTAGCCTCTCTGCATAGCATCTTCTGCCAAAGTTTTATACTATTTCTCTGTTCATTATGCCAAAAAATTATTACCTCTTGTGTACATCTAAATATATCCAATATGCAAAGAAAAAAGGTCATATTTAAAATGATGAAAGTATTAATATTGATTATTGCTGGGTGGGATCCTAGATTATTTTAATCTTCTTTATTTTCTAAATGTTAAATAATGTCACTATATTACTTTTATAATCAAAAAAAGATGTTCTAAAATCAATTTATACAATTTTATGTTGTATCTTATATGATTACAATTATTTCAGAATAAATAGCAAAATGTCTGGACCTAAATACATGCACACGCGCGCACACACACACACACACACACACACACACACATGCTTAATAGTGATTATCTGAGGGTGATGAATTATGGGTAGTCACTTCCTCATGTGTATTTAAATATGTTCTATAATGATAACAAGTTATCTGATTATAGAAAATCCTATGATAAAACTCAAGGGTACAGAAGAGCTTTGAGGAGCATATATTCACCCATACCATAAAATATTTATTGTGTTTTATTTCTGTTTCACTTTTAAAATTTCATGGACTATTAAGATACCCTACAGAATAAGCAGCCTGGTGCGCAATCAGGTATAATAAAACAGGCAGAAGCAGAGAGGTGACATATTAGGACTGTTTTGTCACGCTGCAAGTGTCGAAAGAGAGCAAGGGCTGTTTTAATTACCAGTCATTTAAATTTCTGATAGATATTATCACAAAATTTAAATCTTGTTAATTTACTTTGGCAGCTTGACACTGGGCTCATTTACAAACCTTTGAGGGAATTGCAAATTTCCCATGCTTGGATTTGGGGTGAAGTGGCATTATTCATTAAGACTATGCGATTGGAATTCATGGCTAAACATTAGTCAGAATATATTTTTAACTCATCAGAATCCTAAGTCATGAGTTTCAATGTTTGAAAGAAATAGTACAGTGAAAATAAAGTTATAAATGTATAAAAATTCAAACATAATTTAACACCGAAACTTACAACTTAAAAGAATATGGTTCTTTAAGACAGGGCTTAAAGCTTAAGTTCTGTTGCTCAAACTGAAGTGCAATGGTTCAATCTCAACTCTCTGCAACATCAAACTCCTGGACTCAAGTGATCCTGAGTAGCTGGGACTATAGATGCATGCACCAAGCCTGGCTGATTTATTTTTATTTTATTTTCTTTTGTAGAAATGCAGGTCTTGCTTTATGTTGCCCAGGCAGGTCTCAAATTCCTGACCTCAAGCAATTCTTCTACTTTGGCCTCCCAAAGTGCTAGGATTTCCGGCATAAGCCACCATGCCGGGCTATTTACAACTTCTTTAATCTAAAATTTTATCATTGGAATATTTTTATATATAATTATGAATGCTAAATTATAGTTATAAATGACCCCTCCCAGAAAATTCTCTTGACTACTATTGTGGGCAGTCTAGTTTCTTTAAAAACTAAGCTCTTGGCTGGGTGTGGTGGCTAATGCCTGTAATCCCAGCACTTTGGGAAGCTGAGGTCGGCAGGTCATTTGAGGTCAGGAGTTTGAGACCAGCCTAGCCAACATGGTGAAGCCCCATCTCTACCAAAAATACAAAAATTAGCTGGGTGTGGTGTCAGGCACCTGTAATCCCAGCTACCCAGGAGGCTGAGGCAGGAGAATCACTTGAACCCAGGAGGCAGATGTTGCAGAGAGCCGAGATTGTGCCACAGGACTTCAGCCAAGGTGACAGAACAAGACTCCATCTCAAACAAACAAATAACTAAAAACTAAACTCTTTGGCCAGTTGCGGCTCATGCCTGTAATCTCAGCATTTTGGGAGGCTGAGGTGAGAGGATTGCTTGAGGCCAGGAGTTCAAGACCAACCTGGGCAACAATAGTAACCACACACACACACACACACACACACACACACACACACACAGCCTGTCACAATAATGCATGCTTGTAGTCCTAGCTACTTAGGGGATCAATGTGGAAGGATCATTTGAGACCAAGAGTTCGGGGCTGCAGTGAGCTGTAATTGTGCTACTGCATTCCAGCTTGGGTGAGAGAGTGAGACTGCATCTCTTAAAAGTAAATATTAAAAATACAAAACTAAGCTTTTCCAGTCTTAGAATGTAAACTTCACCAACACTAGAAATTTCCTTTTCTTCATTTCACCTCCATCTAGGCCCACAGTTTGACACCAGAAGCATTTGGGATGTTGAATTAACTCCATGTCTTAGGCATGGGACAAAGAGGGTGACCCAGGTCAAGTCAAAGAGCAAAAAAGAAAAAAAAAATGTGAAAGAGTAAAAAGATTTAAAAGTATATTTGTAGATGTTTTGAGAACCAACAGCAAAGACTTTTCAGTCATGGAAGAGATTTTAAACTTCTAGGTTGTGTTTTTTTACAGGTCAAATGTCAAAAAGGTCTTGAGTGAATATTTTTCAAACATAAATATTCATCTCCAGGAGAGAAAAGATTCAAAGCAAGGGCATTTTAGATACTTTTTTTTTTCAAAGTGCAAATATATTTTTTTCATGACTGTTGCCTCTGTGGGTGGTCCTTTGCATATCAGTACTAGTCTCTTTTCTTGGAAGCCAGTAAAGCACAATTTCATAGAACGAGAGGTAGTAAATATGATCATATTTCAAATATTTGGATTATAAGGAAATCAACTCATTAAACATAAGAGCAGTGGAAAGATAAACCTTATACCTAAATAAATGTTGGAACAAGGTATTTGCTCTCTGATGGGAG
Organism: Cacajao melanocephalus; assembly: GCA_963573385.1. NCBI lineage: Eukaryota > Metazoa > Chordata > Mammalia > Primates > Pitheciidae > Cacajao > Cacajao melanocephalus. Next base: position 20,788 of record CAUYLG010014781.1, on the reverse strand, counting down.
TGTTTTCAACTTTATCACCACTGTCTCTGGTTTCCAGGCACATCTTGATGTGGTTAACTGTCTGCATATGCTCTGTATTATTCAAAATTGACAACCTGAAAAAGCTGCCAGCACACAGGAAAAAATATGAATTGGTTCATTACACATGTTCATTTCCTCTTCTGAATCTCTGCTCTCAGAGGACTCTCAGCTAACCCTGGAAGGCAAGGCAGAAGAAAGTGCTGACCTTTATCTTCTTAACGAGTAACTGGAAAGCAAACACAGATACAAATAAATATTCAATTTTATTATTTAGACATCAGTATCGTCACGTGATTAACTTGAACTATGCAAAGTTTAAGTTCAATCTGCCAGTTTTGAAATTTGTTGTAGGTTTAAGACTGTCTTTTCTCTCATTTTATTTTACTCTGGGTTTGGGGTTTTTGACGGAACAAGTTATCTAGTGACCATCTCGTTTCTCTGACGTGGTGAAAGCTCAGCTCCTGACTTATCCGGTGTCCTTGCCACAAGGAATCTTTTCATTTATAGAGAGTGCAACACTGTGGAATACAAAAGAGTCAATTAGTTGATACTTTTAAGGACATTTGATTCTTCAGAAACCAAGACCCGTGAAATGATTTCCCCAATATCTCAAGGCAGCTGTGACTTGAGGGATGAATGCAGGCTCTGTAATGAGAATGACAACTGTATTTCTGCTCTGATCTGGATCTGGGTTAGAAACAAAACCAAAACCAAGCAAGTACTGTAAGAAGATCTCAAAAAGCCCCTGCACAAAGGCAAAGGGAACAGTAACAAAATTAAGAGCCTCTATTGACTCTAAACCCTTTAATGAAGTAAGCATTGTAATCCACACCGCAACCCTTTAAGATAATCTGATTCTCATCCCCAGTCTACATATGAGGAGATCAAGGCCCTGAAGAGTTAGGTAATCGATCCATGGTCACACAGGTAATAAGCAAACATTAGGAGCCTGGATTTAAACCCAGATCTACCCCTAGATCCTGTTCTCTGGACCACTGCAGTGCATCACCTTGTTTTTTGAGACAGGGTCTCGGTCACCCAGGCTGGAGTCCAGTGACATGATCTCAGCTCACTGCAATCTCCGCCTCCCAGGTTCAAGTGATCCTTTCACCTCAGCATCCTGAGTAGCTGCAATTACAGGTGTGTACCACCATGCCTGGCTACTTTTTTCTATCTTTTGTAGATACTGGGTTTCACCATGTTGGCCAGGCTAGCCTTGAACTCCTGGGCTCAAAGGATCTGCCCACTCCAGCCTCCCAAAGTGCTGGAATTACAGGTGTGAGCCACTGTGCCCAGCCTGCAGTGCATTACCTTTCTATGGCCATATACAAATCCATTTTTAAAAATGTAATTCATATGCTGTACTGTCAGTACATGAAAAGCTAGAATGGTTGGTTGCCAGAGTCGCAGGGAAGACAAACATTTGTAAATTCAAATGTATGTCAGCAACATAGCACTACATTTTGTTCATAGATGTGGTTTTTCCTGTTTTTTTTTTTTTTTTTTTTAAAGCAGGCGTGCATGTCATCAGCAGACATGAAGAAGCTTAAAATATTTCCATTAGATTCTATTAAATATTAACCTCTTCATTGTCTGACATTTACTCTGGCTTCAGTTCACTCAATGTCCCAGATCCTTAGTACCTGAGAATTGTGGAATGACTTTGAGAAAATGGGTGTGAAGGGCTTATATGGTACCTGCATATAATTGCAGTTGTTATAAATGTTATAATTTTTGTTAATAATGCTTCTCTCTAGAGAATTTGTTAGTTTTCTCTGCCCAAACTTCCTCCCCGCCTTACTTCTGGTAACTGCACTTCCACTTCTATCCTGTAAGGAATTCTTTCCAGCTCCATGGGTTTGGAGGAACTGTCAGAGTCACAGTGCCCACCCAACTTGGCTACTGGGGTGGGCTTATGACTCATGCTAGTTGAGTCATAAAGACTTACCTGGGATTCCTAGATTGGGAGTGAAGAAAAGCTTTTCTCTTACTTTGAATTGAAAACTCTAAGAATGTAAACCCAGAACTGTCTAGAGTCACATCTATGTGACATGTCTGTAAAGGAGCCAGAGAGGATTTGAAGCCAATTCACAGACAGCTAACATAAGGCAAATATATGTGGTAACTGATAATGTTGCATTTATGTTAGGTTTTTGGAAACTTTTAATTGAAAAACTCCTGATTAAATATCTTATTTCTTCTTTCATCCACTCATTCACTCATTCTTTCATGTATTTATTCAAGAGATATTATACATCATGCACTGGGCTTAAATGGAAAATTATATATCCTGTTTCTGATATTTATAAGAAATTGAGAAGCTAGACAGGTTCCAGAAGAAATGTACAATTCTGGGTCGGTCTGCACTTTTATTTTAGGGATTATTTAGGTGTTAGGGATGGTTTAAGGCTTTCTGAGAGAAGACTCTGAGCATTATCTCTGTACTGAAAAAAGGAAAACAAGGGATATACCTACCCTATACCTCATCTTAAAAAAAATCACAATCCAAAAGTAATTTGTATTTTCTTAGAATACAGAAAGTACAGAAAAGTACAAACAAGAATTTAAAAAAATTTCCTGTAGACCAACCACCAAGTAGCAACCTCTGTTAATATACTGATCTCTCTATTTCCAGTAAGATCTCATTTTGTGGGCAAATGTTTAGGTCTGCATGTTGGTATTATTCTGACCCATCAAGACATTACATTCATCGTTTTTCCTCTGCTGTCACAACTAAATTAGATGGCTGTTTAGTGTATAATAAAAATGCTTCCAGTGGATAATCGGAGCAGTATTTAGCTGTGCCTATGCCTTCTCATTAGGGGCACAGGTTCTGCCTAACTGACAACTGTCAGCGGTCAGTTGGTTATGTTCAGTGGGAGATAATTAGAAAAGCTGCTTCTGCTGCTGCTTGAGCGGTTAAGGATGACACGTGAAAAATTGTTCATCCCAGTAGACCAAAGGGAGGGCAACAGAATCCTGGAACATCTAAGTTGTGAGGCTTAACAAGTGTTCCAGCTTCTTCCTGCATGCAAAGAAAACCAGCTGATTCATTCGTTTGCTTATAAATTAGCTCCATCAGAAACTGATTCATCTGTTCTCTCATGGAATTCAGATCACCCAGTCTTATCTAGATCTATCCAGAAACATGAAAGGTGGACAAGCCTAGCCCTTTTCAGGACTGGGTCAACTAGCAGACATCCAGTGAAAACCTCTCCTCAGGTTCTCATCCTGATGAGGTATTTCTGATAGCGAAATGGTTAAAGGGACAGGTGCTATGGGCAGATCTCTGGGTTGAAATCCCTAAAGGTGCTATTAGCTGGGTGAACTCTGTTTGGAAATATTAAGAATTAATACATCAAAGCTTTTGTAACAGTATTTGCACATAATAAGTGCTCGAACAATGTTAGCTGTTCTCATTAATATCTATTAATCCAATGGTAGTTAAATGCTTAGAAATATCTATCACAAAGAATTAAATGTTTTGAAACAAAGAAAAATATAAAATGACCAAAAGCCTATAGACCTTTTCCCCACAGGTGGTTGAAGTACTATTCTTATAACCTTAATTTTAATATTCATTTTCTTAAAGAAATTATAGCTAAAGTTCTGTCTGAGCTGTCACCAATTTGGAAGTGATGGTATCCTAATGACTCAGTCCTGAATCTCTTTTTAAATTCTATTCTTCCCACTAATGGAAAAGCGTCTTGTCATAAAGCCTTCTGGTGGTGGTGCGGTACCTTATTTGGGACTTACCCTCCTACCAACTATGATGGTATATTCTGGACAAAACATGAAAAGCAAATGTGTAAAATAATTGGAGAGTGATCAAAAGGAAGTAGAATCAGAAAGACATTCAACATTTAGAAGAAGCAACCACAGTAAGATGCATATTATTCAGCTTTTCCCCTGGGGGCATGCTCCCATCTAGGGCAAGGAGGATCATCTCCAGGAGACAGCCTTAATGTTATTAGTCTGAGCACTGGAGAAGCTGGAAATTGAAAGGATAAATCTCAGAAAGGAGGGAGTCTGTCAGAAAGACTGGGAGCCCCCAAATCTTTCTATTAACTATCCTCACTTTATGGTTAACCTTTCAGCTTACTTATGTAGTGTGAGATTCCAAGAAACTCAGAGGAGAAAGTATAGCTGGAAAGCTGAAAGACCTGTGGATAAATTTCAGCAGCCACCCACCATAAGGGAGACAGAGTTTGGAGTTCAAGACCCACTTTTGGTTTGATAAATGTCTGAGGCTTCCATTAAAACCCCAGCAGGGCCATGTCTTAGAAGTGAAGACCTCCTCTCCAAACTCTTAAACATCATGCTAAGTGAGAGAAGCAAGATGTAAAAGACTACATACTGTATGACTCCATTTGTATGAATGGTTAGATGAAATAAACTTATAGGCAGAAAGCAGATCAGTGGTTGCCTAGGGCTGGGGGTGGGAGTGAAGATCAATTACAAACTAGAAAAAAGGGAACTTTATGGGGTGTTGGAAATATTCTAAAACTGGGTTTTGGATAAATAATGCATATACATACAGTAAAATATTTTCAGCCTTCACAAAAGGAGAAAATTCTAATGTATACTATAACATAAATGAATCTTGGAGGACATTATGTGAAATGAGCCAGTCACAAAAGGACAACTATTGCATGATTCATTTATGTGAAGTACCTAGAGTAGTCAGATTCATAAAGACAGAAAGTAGAATGGTGGTTGTCAGGAGCTTGAAGGAGCAGGAAAGGGGAGTTATTTAGCAGGAACAGAGTTTCAGTTTGTAAGATGTAAAATAGTTCTGGAGAGGCACGGTGGTAAGGGTTGCACAACAATGTGAATGTATTTAATGACACTGAACTGTACACTTAAAAATGGTTAGGATCACAAATTTTATGCTATATTGATTTTACCACAAGCAACAAAATACTGGACTCACTCCTGTAATCACAGCACTTTGGAAGGCTGAGGCAGAAGGATCACTTGGGTCCAGGAGTTTGAGACCAGCCTGGGTAACATAGCAAGACGCTGTCTCTGTGAAAAAACACAAAAATTAGCCAGATGTGGTGGTGAGTGCCTGTAGTCCTAGCTACTCAGGATGCTGAGATAGGTGAATGGCTTGTACCCAGGAGTTCGAGGCAGCAGTCAACCTTGATTGCAGCACTGTACTCTAGCCTGGGTGATAGAGAGAGATCCTGTCTCAAAAAGAAAAAAAAAAAAAAAGAACAAACAAAATAAAGGTAAATTCTAAATTCTAAATCAAAAATTCTGGGTTGTGATTATGGTTATACAACTCTATAAATTTATGACAAATTACTGAACCATATACTTACAATGCATAAATTTTATGATATGTAAATTTTATTTCAGTGAAGCTATTTAAGAGACCTTAGAAGAGAAAATAGTCCTTCTCTCTAAGATTGAAAGAATTGCCCTGGGACTAAGGACAAACTAAAATAGATCTACTCTAAGAAGGACTAAAACCAAATTTTCCCAGGCTCAAGGTGATCACTCAATAATACAACTGTCTGTTAGAACAAAATTGAACACTCTTCAGAAAAAGATAATGAAATATAGATTCTCCGTAATAATATATTATTTACAATGTCAGGTATGCAATAAAAAAACTGCCATACATTTGAAAAATAGAAAAATGTGACCTATAGTTGAGAAAAATTAGTCAATGGAAATAGGCCAACAGAAGGCCCAGATGTTGGAATTAGCAGAAAAGGGCTTTGAATAATCATAAAGTGTTTAAAGAATCTATAGGAAAAAATTAGTAGAATTGGCAAGTAGATGTGGAATTTAGGGAGAGATATGGACTTTATAGAAAATTTAAGAAAGAAAGACCAAAATTAAAATACTAGAACTGAAAAAATACAATATTTGAAATTAGCAAGTTCACTGGATGGCATTAAAAGAAGATTGGGAGACTTCCAGTTCCAAAATGGCAACTTAGAAGGAAGTTGGATTCACTCTCCCTGATAGAAAACTAAAAACAAATATATTGCACCAAGCCTACTACCAGCAATATCCCAGAACTAAAATATGAGGATGAGACAACTCCAGGGTCTACAGAGGAGTAAAACAAAAACTCTGAGCAGATGCTAAGAGAATCAGACTTCCGTATCCACAGTGCCCCTCTCCTCTAATCTGCCTGGCACCAAGCATACAGAAAATTTCTCCCTGACTCATTCAGTTTTCTACACTGAAATATGTGAGATTGAGGTGAATAACCAGCATCCCCACCATCTTGGATTCCCTGGAAGGAGAACTGTCTCCCTCAATTCATGCGAAGCATCACAAGTATGCCTGGGAGAAATACTCCTGAGGATAGCCAGAGACAAAGGAAGGAAGCATCACTAGCAGCTGTGGGAACTCTGCTTTGTAAGCTGGCCAAACGAGATGTGAAATCATTGTGGCTGTTCAGTAACACTATATGGTAAGAGGTTTGTTCCACTGATCCCCTGGGCATGAACCCTTAGCTGGTCTTTCCATACTACTGGGATACTCCCTTTGGTACCACCCCATTCAGGACAGGCAGGACTCTGATTGTTTATTAGAACCAAGGCAAACCTGGGCTTAAGGTACCATCTAGTACTGAAAATGAGGCTGTGACCTGCCGGGGATAAAAGAAAGAAAATCAATAGGTAGATTACAGAGAATCTCTTAACAGACATCTTCAATAGTAACCAAAACAATTCAGAGAGTACTTGAATAAATAATTAACCCTTCAATGCCAAAGACATAGACATATATCCAGAAGAAACAATAGCATGGTAAACAGAGAACTATGACCTTCCCAAATGAACAAAGCAAGAAACCAATAACAAAATGGCAATATGTAAACTTTCTGACCAAGAATTCACAAAAGCAGTTTTTAAAAAGCACATGTTCTTTGATATAACACGGATACATTCAGAAATTTGTTAGAGAAGTTTAACAAAGAAAATAATTAAAAAAATCAAATCTTAGAACTGAGTACTTTGCTGAAATGAAAAATGCATCAAGCAGAAGAAAGACTCGTAAGCTCAAAGAAAATAGTCTCGTCTTAAAATACGCAGTCAGAAGAGAAACAATAAATAATAATGAAAAGAAACAAAGATTGCCTACAAGGTATAGCAAGTAACCTCAAAAGATCAAATCTAGGAATTATTGGTGTACAAAAGGAAGTTGAGCAAGATCAAAAGGTAGAAAGTTTATTCAAAGAAATAGTAACATAAATCTTTCCAAAACTTGAGAAAGAGGTAAATACCAGGTACAGGAAGGTCAGACAATGTCTAACAGATTCAACCCAACTAAGGCTACCCTAAGGCATATAATATTCCAATTCTTAAAGATCAAGGAGAAAGAGGAGATCGTAAAAAGCAGCAAGAGGAAAAAAGTAAATAGTAAAGGAGCTCCAGTTTGTCTGGCAACATGCTTTTCAACAGAAATCATACAGGCCAGGAGAAAGTGGGATGACATTTTCAAAGTGCTGAAAGAATAAAACTGTAATCTTAAAGTGTTGGATTCAGCCAAGTTATCCTTCAAATACGAAGGAGAGGGAAAGTCTTTCCGAGACAAACAAATGTGGAGAGAATTCACTACCACCACACCTGTCCTACAAAAAATACTAAAGGGAGTTTGTCCATCTGAAACAAAAAAACCCACTGTCATGAAGAAGGGAAATATTTGAAGATATAAATTTCACTGGTACCATCAAGTACACAGACAAAACCAGAATATTCTAATACTATAATTGTGGTGTGCAATATACTTATAATTCTAGTATGATGCCCCAGAAGGCAAATCTATCAAAAACAATAATAGCAACATCAACCTGTTCAGAGACAGGCAATATGAAAACATGTAAATTGAGACAACAAAGTTAAAAAGTAGTGATGGAATTTCAGTGTAGAGTTTTTTTTTTCCTATTTTTCCATCTTGTTTGATTTTATTCTTTTCTTTGTGATCCAAAATAAGTTTTCATCTCTTTAAAATAACTTATTATATGGATAAGATGTTTTGGCCAGGTGCAGTGGCTCACACCTGTAATCCTGCACTTTGGGAGGCTGAGGCAGGTGGATCACCTGAAGGTCAGGAGTTAGAGACCAGGCTGGCCAACATGGTGAGACCTCATCTCTACTAAAAATACAAAAATCAGCTGGATGTGGTGACATGCATCTGTAATCCCAGCTACTCGAGAGGCTGAGACAGGAGAATCACTTGAACCCGGGAGGCAGAAGTTGCAGTGAACCAAGACTGTGCCACTGTACTCCAGTCTGAGCAACAGAGTGAGACTCTGTCTCAAAAAAAAAAAAAAAAAAAGAATTTTTTTGTAAGTCTCATTGTAATCACATGCAAAAACCTATAATAGATTAAAATTTAAAAAGCAATGAATTAAACCATACTATCAGAGAAAAATCACTTAACTATAAAAAAGATAGTAAGAAAAGAAAAAAGGAAGAAAGCATTTGCAAAACAACCAGAAAACAAGTGACAAAATAGCAGTAATAAGCTGTTACTTATCAATAATAACACTGACTGTAAATGGAGTTGATTATCCAATTAAAAGGCTGAGTGGATAAAAAAACAAGACCAATTGTATGCTGCCTGCAAGAACTTAACACCCCAGTTTGCAAAGGATAGATCATCCAGACAAAAAAAATTAACAAAGAAACATCAAAGTTAAATTTCACACTAGACTAAATAGGCCTAGCTGACATTTACTAGAGCATTTCACCCAAATGCTGCAGCATATACACTCTTTTCATCAGCACATGCAATATTTTCCAAAATATACAGTATCTTAGACCACAAGTCTCACAAATTTGAAAAATTAGAAACAATATCAAGTATCTTCTCTAACCACAATGGAATAAAGCTAGAAATCCATAAGAAGAGGCACCTTGAAAAATACACAAATACATAGAAATTAAACAACATGCTCCTGAATGAAAAAATTAAGAAAAAAAAAAGTCTTGAAACAAAGGAACATGGAAATATAACACATCAAAATTTATGGCATACAGCAAAAGCAGTGTTAAAAGAGAAGTTTATGGCAACGAATGCCTGTATCAAAAAAGTAGAAAGACTGCAAATAAATAATGCAGTGATACACCTCAAGGAACTAGAAAAACAAGAACAAACCAAACTTGATATTAGTAGAAGAAAAGAAATAATAAAAATCAGAGCAGAAAATAAATGAAATTGAGACAAAAAATACAAAAGATGAACAAAATGAAGTTGATATTTTGAAAAAATAAGCAAAATAAAAAATTATTAGCTAGACCAAGAAAATAAGAGAAAAAACTCAAATCAGTAAAATCAGAAACAAAAAAGGAGGCATAACAACTGAGACCATAGAAATACAAAGAATCATTAGAGACTATGGTGAATAAAAATATGTCAACAGATTGGAAAACTTAGAAGAAATGGATAAATTCCTGGACACATGCCACCCTCCAAAATGGAACCATGAAGAAATAGAAAACCAAACCTCAGCTAACCAACAATGAGTAACAAAATTAAAGCTACACTAAAAAATCTCCCATCAGAGAAAACTTTGGAGCTATTGGCTTCATAGCTGAATTATACCAAACATTTAAAGAACTAATACTAATTCCACTCAACTCTTCAGAAGAAAATGAAGAGGAGGGAATACTTCCAAACTCATTCTATGGGGTTAGCATTACACAGATACCAAAACCAGACAAGGACATAACAACAACAATTACTAAAGGTCAACTAAAGGCCCTGATGAACATAGATGCAAAAGTCTTCAACAGAATACAATCAAACCAAATTCAACAACACATTGCAAAGATCATTCACCATGATCAAGTGGAATTCATCCCAGAGATGATTCAACATATGCACATGAGTAAATGTGATGCAGCATATTTACAGAACAAATAGGTAAAACCATATGATCCTTTCACTCGATGTTGAAAAAATATTTAGTCAAATTTAATGTCCCTTTTTGATAAAAGCCCTCAACAAACTGGTTATAGAAGGAACATACTTCAAAATAGTGAGAACCTTCTATGACAAACTCACAGCCAACATTGTATTGAATAGGCAAAAATTGAAAGCCCTTACTCTAATATCTGGAACAAGACAAAGATGCCCACTTTCACCACTTTTTATTCAACATATTACCAGAAGTCCTATCCAGAGCACTCTGGAAAGAAATAAACGGCATCCAGATTGGAACAGAAGAAGGCAAACTAGCCTTGTTCACAGATGACATGATCATATACTTAGAAAAACCTAATGACTCCATCACAAAACTGTTGGAACTGATAAATGAATTTAGTAAATTTACAGGATGCAAAATCAATATACAAAAATCAGTAGCATTTATATACTCTAACAGTGAACAATCTGAAAAGAAAATCAAGAAAACAATCCCACTTGCAATAACAACAAAGAATATGTAATACCTAGGAATCAATTTAACCAAAAAAGTGAAAGTTCTATACAAGAAAAACAAGAAAACAAATAAAAGAGGACACACATGAAAAATTGAAAAGTATTCCATGCTCATTGATTGGGAGAATTAATATTGATAAAATGATCATACTATCTAAAGCAATTTATAGATTCAATGCAATTCTTATCAAAATACCAACGACATTCTTCATAGAAATAGAAAAAAGAATTCTAAAATTTATATGGAACCACAAAAACTGAGTAGCCAGCAATCCTGGGCAAAAAGAACAAGGCTGGAGGCATCAAACTACCTGACATCAAAATATACTACAAAGCTATAGTAACTAAATCAACATGATCCTGGCCTAAAAATAGACACATAGACTGATGTAATAGAATAGAGAACCCATATATAAGTCTAAGGATTTTTGGCCAAATTATTTTTAACAAAGGTGCCAAGCACATAAAATGTGGAAAGGACAGTCTCTTCAATCACTGTTGTTGGGAAAACTGGATAAACATATGCAGAAGAATGAAACTAGACACCCATCTCTCACCCTATACAAAAATCAACCCAAAATGGATTAAAGATTTAAATGTAAGACCTGAAATTACAAAACTACTGGAAGCAAACATTGCAGAAATGCTTCAGGACATTGGTCTGAGCAAAGATTCTTTGTGTAAGATCTCAAAAGCATAGGCAACCAAAACAAAATGGACAAATGGGATCACATCAAGCTGAAAATCTTTAGCACATCAAAGGAAGCAATCAACAAAGTGAAGAAACAACCCACAGAATGGAAGAAAATATTTTCAAACTATCCATCTGATAAGGGATAATAACCAGAATATATAAGAAGCTCAAATCCCTCAATATCAAAAAATCCAATCTGATTTTTAAAAATGGACAAAAGATCTGAATAGACATTTCTCAAAAGAAGACATATGAATGGCCAATAGGTATATAAACAACGCTCAACATCACTGATCATTAGAAGAAATACAGATCAAAACCACAATGAGATATCCTCTCACCTCAGTTAAAATGGCTTTTATTAAAAAAAAGACAGGGAATAATGGATTCTGGCAAGTATGTGGATAAAAGAGAACCGTCATACACTGTTGGTGGGAATGTAAGTTAGTATAGCCACTATGGAAAGCTGTATGGAGGTTTCTCAACAAACTAAAAATACAACTACCATGTGATTTGACAATTCCACTACTGCATATATATCCAAAAGAAAGAAAATCAAAAAACAAAGAGATATCTGCACTCCTGTGTTTATTGCAGTACTATTCACAGTAGTCAAAATATTGAAATCAACCTAAGTGCCCATAGGTGGTTGAGTGAATAAAGTGTGGTATATATACATAATGGAATATTATTCAGGCATAGAAGGAATGAAATCCTGCCATTTGCAGCAACATGGATGAACCTACAGGTCATTATTTTAAGTGAAACAAGCCAAGCACAGAAAGACCAATATTGCATGTTCTCACTCATGTGTGGGAGCTGAAACAGTGGACCTCATGAAAATAGAGAGTAGACTGGTGCTTCCAGAGGCTGGGAAGGATTAGGGGAAGATAAAGAGAGGTTGATTAATGGGTGCAAATATATAATAATTTAAGAGAAGAAATAAGACCTAATATTTGATAGATTAGTAGGTGAATATAGTTCATCATAGTCTATTGTATGTTTCAAAATAGAGAGCAGAGGATAATTTGAATGTTTCTAGCATAAAGAAAAGACAAATATGTAAGATGATGGATATCCCAATTACACTGACCTGATCTTTGCAAATTATATGTATGTGTTAAATTATCACATGCACACCAAAAGCATGCACATCTATTTTGTGCCAAAAAGTCTCTTGATCTTATTTCTCTTATCTAACTGAAACCTTGTATCATCTGGCCAATAACTCCCCAATCCTCTCTTCTTCTTCACCCCCATCCCAGTCCATAGTAACCACCATTATACTGTCTGTTTCTTTGAGTTCAACTTATTTACGCTGTACATATAAACGAGATCATGTGGTATTTGTCCTTCTGTGCCTGGCTTATTTCACTTAACAGTGTCCTTCAGTTTTATCTATGTTGTCGCCATGACAAGATTTCCTTCTTACTTAAAGCTGAATAGTATTCCATTTCGTATGAGATAAATACACACACACACACACACACACAGACACACGCAGTGATTCAATATATATATATCATATATTTAATATTTATATGTACAAATATTAAATATATATTTATCAATATATAAATATTGAATATATATGAGAGAGAGGGAGAGGGGTTGCTTTATTTATTCATCTATTGTTGGACACAAGTTGATCCCCTAACTTGATAGCTTGGTTATTGTGAATAGCACTGTTTTGTTCATAGGTACTCGGTAGCTGTTAGTTGGTTGTTACAGTTTGTACATGGATGTAGTTTACCTAGCCTTATGTTTTCTATATTTGATATGTCATCCATCTCAAGCAAAATTTCCTTCTGAGCCATTTTGAATTTTAATTATAATGTAGTTGGTTAGAGGGTTTTGAAGGGGAGGGGTTATTTTGAAAAGTATTTGAAAGATTTTATTTATTCCTAGCAGTAGTAGATTTTAAAATCGTAGTCTACTCTCTTTTGATTGTAAACCTGAATATATATTATAATTTGTGGATTTTTACCCCCCTTTACAAAAGCAAACTGTTGAGAGAGACAGTATTTTACTTTAAAACTAAACCTTACTGCAAAGCAGATGCTTGGAGTTTCTTGAATTTTACAGTAAGTGGTTTGGAAAAAGATCTTTCCATTTCAGTTATTTCAGATGGCGAGTTCAGAGTTCAGGTTCTGAAGTCTGAAATGTGATATGGTTTGGCTCTGTGTTCCCACCAAGATCTCATCTCAAATTCTAATTTCCACATTTTGAGAAAGGGACCTGGTGGGAGGTGATTGGATTACGGGGGTGGTTTCCCTCATGTTGTTCTCATGATAGTGAGTGAGTTATCACAAAAGCTGATAATTTTAAAGTATGGCACTTCTCCTTTGCTCTTTTTCTCTCCCTCCTGCCATCTTGTGAAGAAGGTGCCTGCTTCCCCTTTGCCTTCCACCATGATTGTAAGTTTCCTGAGGCTTCCCCAGCCATGCTGAACTGTGAATCAATATAACCTCTTTTGTTTATATATTACCCAGTCTCAGGTAGTACCTTTATAGCAGTGTGAAAATTGACTCATAAAAATGTTGGGATTTATCAAGATGCTGCAAAGGAAAAAGAATCTGGAAACTTCGTAACCAGGAGCTGATGATTTGAGGGCTCTGTTGCAATCATTAGGGGATCGCCTTTACTCTCGGCTGTTGAAGTGTCAGAAATGTCTCCCTCCACCCATTAGTTACTCCCCTTGAGTTTAATGGTTTGTCACTCACATGACTCCACCTGATCAAAAGTTCAGACTCAGAAATCAAAAGTTCACAATCAGGACCAGGTGCGATGGCTCATGCCTGTTATCCAGCACTATGGGAGGGTGAGGCGGACAGACCACTTGAAGTCAGGAGTTTGAGACTAGCCTGGCCAACATGGCGAAACCCTGTCTCTATGAAAAAGACAAAAATTAGCTGGGTATGATGGTACATGCCTTTAGTCCCAGCTACTCTGGAGGCTGAGGCAGGAGAATTGCTTGAGCCAGAGGGGAAGACGCTGCAGTGAGCTGAGATCGCACCACTGCACTCCAGCCTGTGTGACAGAGATCCTGTCTTAAAAGAAAAAATTTCACAATCAGAATATTTATTATATTTTAAGAATACATTTCCTCTCCAGCATTACCAAAATAACATTAAAATGTGAACTCTTTACTTAGACTGATAGAGACATTTTTTGTTAAGTCATTTTATAATGGCAAAGTCATTATAAAAATGAACACAAAGGTCAGTATTTTATCTTGCTTAACATGATACAGAAATTCTGTTTTTAATAGCTAATTGCTGCTTTAATAAAATTTGTCAGCTCACAAGTAAATGAAGACATACATGAATATAATCTAAAATGAAATTGTCTAAAGATAAAAAAGTAGCTGTATTTGGGAGTATTGCAATTACTCTTTCTTAGCCTCTTTGTTTGAATTTTTCAGAGGTGTTGCTTTGCTGGTGGATGGTGTCAAGTTCTAACACAAAAAATTAAACATAAATATAACCCTTGTTCTTAAATGGCACATTTTTTTTCTTTGTTCTTAAGCACTTCTTTTATGCCATTTTCTACCTTTGAAATATTATTACTGCTGCTCTGTAGATTATTCTCTTAAACAAGGAGATATTATCGACATCCCTAATTAAACTTGAATCAGTATGTCCTTGAAATAACAAAAAAGATTATGATAGATAACCAGTGCATTATGAGACTCAGATAATATAAAGGGGTTTAGTGTTGTAATCAGATGTAACTTACAACAAAGTGTATTGGCTCATAATTACTACGGAGCTGCAAGTAACTTCCACGGCAGTAGAAATCTGCTTGTGGAAATGACTCTAACTAGACTTCTAGGGCCAACCCAGGTAAATGTGGGGGACTGATTGACAAATGGAAAAGGAACCTGAGAAGATGCCAAACTTGCTCTAAGACCATAACCAAGAGACCCAGGTGCCGTGGTCTGTATGCTTCTTGACTAGGGGTGATGCTTCTGCTCCAGGCTCTTGGTAGGTGGCACAGGGCAGAACCCAGTATGCCATAAGGCAGAATGCTACCTGTCCCTGTGCAATGATAGTTGTCCCCTTTCACTGGAGTATAAAAGCATTGCACTGAGGGTCACTGCAGGCTGCATTATGGGAGTCAAGGAGGACTCTCCTATAGCTGGTTATGCTTTTGAGAGTTCCTCCAGTAGAAAATCAATTCATCAATAATTGATTTTACACAAGATGCTGTGCTTGGCCCTGCTATGGACACAAAGATGAGAACGATTCCATTCTTACTGTACAAGGAATTCATTTCCTCTGCATCACCTGTCTAGGCCACTTTACTCCTTATCACAGAGTCTAGGGCTATCTCCTGGGTTACAGTAATAAAGTGCATGGTGGCCTATAGGGAATTTGATGCAACTCTTACTTCCCTTTGGGAAAGGAAATTGATTTGCAAACACTTTTCCCTTTATACTCTCTGGTTCTTTATAGACAGAGGAGAGTACAGCCCGAGGGTAAAATTTAGGTAACTCTCTCTTTTCCACTGTCAGTTCCTCCCTCCCTTTTCCTATTGCCTCCACACACCACAGAGTTTAAAATTTTACCAGCTGAAAATCATTCGGGTTGACAACACTTTTGGGAGTGTTTATAAATTCTATTTATAAATCTCTCTAGTTAGTTTGTAAATTTCATTTACATTCATCTTTCTATGTCACGTTACCATTCATTATTTGACATAAATGTAAGAAATGCAAGTTGAAAGATATCTCTATTACAAGCTCTCTCAAAAAATGCAAATGGAATGAGTGAATAAATGGTGTGAATTAATGGAATTAAATTGTTTTCCTTCCGCCATCTAGCTGAGATTCAGGGAATGTAATTTGAAGTTTTCAGTGGTTGGCAGTACAGAAAGAGTGGCAATTTGATGCAATGGATGGGAAGGTCAGAGGGCAGGCAAAGGCAGCGTAAGCCTCACTGGCTTCTAGGAGATGGGAGGGCTTTGCTCTGGAAGGGAAAAGGGACTGGGGACAAGGGAAGAAAAGGTGCTGGGAAGAATTAGTCCAAGGAAGACTTGCCCCACAGGCCAAGTGCTATAATCCTAACCTCTGTCCATTCCTTGTCAGCTGAAATAACAGCAAGAGGCTCTCTAAAAGAAAATATTTTTATGTGGTAACAGAGCACTGCTATGGGAATATGTGTACCATAGTCATCTGTGTCCATATTCAGGGAGGTAAAGAAAGACAAAGGTTTTTAAAGGAAAAACGAAGATTACAGAATTGTTTTAAAATAGTTTTTCTTGGCCACAAGGATCCATAACAAGGATGGCACCAGTCTGAGGTTGGACAGGCAGTTGCTGGGCCGCTGTCCTTGAGGAAGTATTTTTGCTGTAAGGTTGCGATAGCCTTTATGCAAGGTTGTGTTTTTTTGTAGTCTTTTATGATAGTTCCTGTTATCAGGCATTCAAGCACAAGAAACTTCTCCTCATGGCCTTCTCCATCTCCACTTGTCTGTTTGTTTTTAAACACACACGTGACCTCATTTTTATTCTGAAATTTTTCACAAGGCATGACATTAGCTTTCCTAGAGAATACTGAAGGGAGAGGTAAGATCAAAGCGGGAGTGAATGGAAGCTGCTTTACAGCAGAAGCATAATAGATGCTTAGGGAGGGGCAGTTTGTGCAGAAATAGAAGGTGTCCACGGGTGTTCTTTGACACACTTGCTTGATCATATGCCCAACTTATCAGGAACTTCAGTCTAAAGGAGTACTTGCACAAAATGTAGTATGTAGGGGCTCTTCTTAGCTTGGGTGACTTAGAGAACAAACAGGATTCTTTGCTAGTAAGCATGCAGGTACTCCTAAATCAGGGGCTAATCCCCATGGTTGGCCGTGGAGGAGATCAGGAGGGAGAGTTTTGTTGCTAGGTCCAAGAGGAGAGAAGATTGGGACTGCCTCATTTGTTAAACTCAGAGAATAAGATCTTGCCTGCTTTTAGAAGTTGACT
This sequence comes from Cacajao melanocephalus, assembly GCA_963573385.1. NCBI lineage: Eukaryota > Metazoa > Chordata > Mammalia > Primates > Pitheciidae > Cacajao > Cacajao melanocephalus. The sequence goes on along the minus strand of CAUYLG010014781.1, from coordinate 3,694 downwards.
ATGTTTTATTACTGAATGAGTATGGAAATACAAGCCACAGTTGACGGATCGATGGAATGAGGATGAAAATAACAGTGTCTACAATTTGTGTTGTTTCTTTAGCTTTTTGTAATCAGACAAGTCATATAGTCCCATGGATCTCAGTTCTTCACTTAAAAAATACTCATAATTCTGTATACCAAGGTTAGGTGGCTAATTGGTAGCATAGCCAAGATTAGAAAGTAGGTCTCTGCCTTTCTAATTCCAGTCTCTTTCCCCTGACCTGTAGTCCAGGGCTACAGCAGGGCAGGAGACAGTAACAGCGTAACTATTAAAAGACGCAATAGAGAAAGGGATATTATTGAACCATCATAGTAAGTGTAAGGCTAGAAGAAAAATCACAATCACAAAGCAAAGTCTATTATTAAAAACTTAAAAACCAGAAGTCCAGTATTTAACGAAAAAGAGAGTGAAATTAGTAAGGAAGTTAGGTGAGGTCAAGGGGTGGTCATTTGTTGGCTTTAAAAACGTGCCACGATCTATAGGCTCAAAACTAAGGCTTCAGAAGGCTTCTGAGAAACCAGGAGCATAAAATATAAAGTTGTTATTATATCTTAAAAGGAATCCATGTTCATTTTAAGGAAAGACTGGAATAGACATTTCTGCTAAAAGCATTCATTAGAACCAAAAATCAAATGTTAGAGAAAGGTCATCCCAGCGATCACATGTCATTTTATCTGCCTTCTGTCGTTTGATAAGCATACAAGGTTTGTGATAAAGTCCGAAAGGTTAAAATAGCATACAGAATTATGCAACTGCTTTCTGAATTACTGTTTTAATACAGTGGATTTTTCCTGGGAAACAACTGTGATTTTCTTTGGAAAGTATCTCCCATCCACGTAGGAGAGAATCTGTGAAATTTACAAACGCTTCTCTGTGAAAGTTAAAGACATACAATTCAACACTATAGATCCTTTATTTCTTTTGTTAGACTAATTAAATGGAGGGTCATTAGACTGAGGTGGCTTAATCCCTGAGTTTCTCTGTAAACAAAATAAAATTTAAGCACATGACATCACAAGTGACCAACTGAGCATTAACTGTATCATCAGGGATTTCTCACCACAATCGTCCAAGTAAGACAAAAGTTCAAACTTTAATTCATCAAATAATTTCTTTGCTCTGTGTCTGCATTCACACTATAAAAGCCTTTCTTTCAAATTCCTCTAGCAGAGCCCAAACCTATAATGAACTGCCGTTTGCTCAAATAAACTCTTCAAAGTTTTAATGTGCCTCAGTTTCTATTATAACACTTGTCTTATTGATGAGTTTAGCACTCATGTACTGAGTACAGCACTGGCCACTTAACTTTTGGGGTTGGGTGCAAAATGAAAATGCAAGAGATGTCAGGTTGGAGATATCCATTTGGGGGCCACCTGCATCTTGAATGTATTTAAAGCCATCAGCTCTCAAGAGATCAGGTTGGAAGGGAGTGCAGATGGAAATGCCAAGGGGAGCATAGCATTCCTGCGCACACCAACAACTGGAGTTTGAGGCTGGATGCAGTGGCTCACGCCTGTAGTCTCAGCATTTTGGGAGACCAAGACAGGCAGATCACTTGAGCCTAGGAGCTTGAGACCAGCCTGGGCAACATGGAGAAACCCCATCTTTATCAAAAAATAAAAACTGTGGTCCCAGCTACTTAGGAAGCTGAGGTGGGAGAATTGCCTGAGTCCAGGAGGTTGAGGCTGCAGTGAGACATGATCGTGCCACTGCATTCCGGCCTGGGTGACAGAGAAAGACCCTGTCTCAAAAACAAAGCAAAACCAAAACCAGAAACAACTGGAGTTTGAGCCTTGGGGGAAAAAAATGAGCCAGCAAAGGATGCCCTGAAGGAGAAGCTAATAAGGTACCAGTAAAATCTGCAGTTTAAAAAGTCACAGAAGCCAAGAGAATGAAGTGCGAGATTTGTCAGACTGGGGTGGATGAAGAGTGAGAGAAAGGAGGGGAAAAGGATGGAACCTGGAGGGGCTGACAGATCAAGAGAGGTTTTGTTTTTCGTTTTTAAGATGGGAGGAACCAGAGCAGACAAAACTATGACGGAATGTGGAGTTTCTGGGCCTTTGATGGAAGACTCTGTATAAGTTTATTTGGGTGTGACAAGGGAGATGATAGGAATATTCCTCTTCTGAGCTTGTAAGAAGAGGGGCATAGGCCATCCTGCCACAAGTATGTCTCTCATTACTGTTTTCAGGATGTACATCTAATCATGTGACTCTCCTCCTTAAACTCTTTAACCATTTTCTGTTATTTTCAATATAAATCCCAGCCTCTTTCACTCATCTCTTGTCATTTTCTTTCTGCTTGACCACAAGCAGGCACCAGATTGCTCCTGGATTGTCTCTTGCTGCTGGTCTTTGCTAGTGACATTTACCTCTTTTGCTAACTCCTGTTCATCTTTCAGATCTCAATTTAAGTGCCACTTCCTCTGGGAGGTCTTTCGTAACCCCTAGACTAGATTACATTCTTCACATTTTATTTTAACTACTTGTTTGTTTATTGAGTTACTTTCTTTACTAGACTATAAGCCCATTAAGGCAAGTATTCTGTTGGCCTTGTTTTGTGGGATTTCCAGTGCCTAATACTCAGTGCCTTGTGCATAAAAAGCTCCCCCCACCCACTCAGCCCCAATATTTTTTTTCGCTGTTTTTTTTTTTGTCCCAATATTTTTTTAAAGAGAAAATATTTATTTTGTGAAGCTAGTACAATAGTGATATCAAAACCAAAGATATAACAAGAATGCAATTTTACGGGCCTATCATAAACACAAATTCAAAAAGCCAAAGCAAAATGCTTGGACACGAAATCCAGAAATATATAGAAAACATACACTCATCTCAATACATGCAAATAAGCACTAAATAATTTTTTAAACATTTAATAAAAACTCCTAGTAAACTAAAAATGACTTTCTTAACCTACAACAGACATTGACCTTTCAAATCAGAAACATGGCAAGGTTTTTGGCTATCACCACTTCTTATTTATTTGTAAATATATTTATTTGTTTTACTTTAGGTTCTGGGATATATGTGCAGAATGTACAGGTTTGTTACATAGGTATACATGTGCCATGGTGGTTTGCTACACCTATCAACCCCTCATCTAGGTTTTAAGCCCTGCATGCATTAGGTATTTGTCCTAATGCTTTCCCTCCCCTTGCTTCACACATTCCGACAGGCCCTGGTATATGATGTTCTCCTCCCTGTGTCCATGTGTTCTCATTGTTCAACTCCCACTTATGAGTGAGAACATATGGTGTTAGGTTTTCTGTTCCTGTGTTAGTTTGCTGAGAATGATGGTTTCCAGCTTCATCCATGTCCCTGCAAAGGACATGAAATCATTCTTTTTATGGTTGCATAGTATTCCATGGTATATATGTGCCATATTTTTTTTATCCAGTCTATCATTGATGGACATTTGAGTTGGTTCCAAGTCTTTGCTATTGTAAATGCTGCTGAAGTAAACATACATGTGCATGTGTCTTTATAGTAGAATCATTGATAATCCTTTGGGTATATACCCAGTAATGGAATTGCTGGGTCAAATGGTATTTCTAGTTCTAGATCCTTCAGAAATTGCCACAATATCTTCCTCAACTGTGTTGAACTAATTTACACTCCCACCAACAGTGTAAAAGCATTCCTATATCTCT